>JAIUZE010008036.1:0-34791 GCA_022085475.1 Heliosperma pusillum | reverse complement strand
TCAACCCTTTATTTGTGACGGATATAGGCTTTGATACTCGTGACGAAGCGTTCGATTGGGCTCAAAAGATAGCGTTTGATAATGGGTTTGCATTGGTGAAAGCAACTAATGGAGCGAAAAACCATAGCCAACCCGACTTGTTATCTTCATATTTGCGTTGTTCAAGGTACGGGAGGCCACCGGGAGAGTATGATCCCGATAATCCTAGGAAAAAATCTGGTTCAACTAAATGTAAATGTGATTGCAAATTTCGTATTCGAGCCGTGCAAAACAAGTTTCGGGGTTTCGACGGTAAATACTTAATACTTTAGAACATTGTGACCGCCGATGGTTATGGGAAGCACAACCACAAGTTGGTAAAGTACAAGGATGGACATAGGCATTTTGCGGGTTTAAATGAAGAAGAGAAAAAGTATGTGAAACAACAAGTCCGGGCCTCGATTCCCCCGAGAGATATTAAAAACGGTCTTCATCAAAGAACCCAGGAAAAACCGCAACCCTCAAGCACCCAAATATATAGTGAGACAACCAAGCTTAGGCGTGAAATGAGAGGGAATCGAAATCCCGCTCAACAAATGTTGTCCTTAGCTGTAGAAGCAAAGTATGTACAATGGCATGAGAAGAATCCCGAGACATGTGAGCTTTCTCATGTTTTCATGTCTCATCCGGAAGCCGTGAAGCTGTTTCGTACCTATCCACATGTTGTGCTTATTGATTCGACGTACAAGACCAATGTGTACAAGATGACACTCGTTGAGCTTGTTGGTGTCACACCATGTGGATCTTCGTTCTTAATTGCTTGTGTGTTGATTCCTTCTGAGTCGGAAGATGGGTACAAGTGGTTATTGAAGAAGTTGGGTATGCTTCTCGAGTTCACCGAAGCATCTATTTCGGCATTTGTCACTGATCGGGATTTGGGTCTGATCGCGGTTCTACGGTCCGTCTATCCTCTTACATCTCACTTGTTGTGTCGTTGATACTTGATTCGTGCTGTTGAGAGCAAAGCACAATCGTGGTCAAAGAATGAGTGGCGCACAAAGCATATCATGTGCAATGAAGAGCACGGTTGGAATGGAGTGATAAATGCTACTACCAAGGAAGAGTTTGAGTTGCGTTGGGCCGCCTTTTGTCAAAATTGGAAGGTAGTGGCGACTTATGCGGCGAAAACATGGGGCCCGCACTCAACATGGTTCGTATTATGCTACACGAACCGGTATTTCCATCTTGGAAACACGGCTACTTCCCGGGTGGAGTCCTCCCATTCTCTTTTGAAGGCTTGGTTGAAAAGCTCTAGCCTTACCCTTGATACCATGTGGTGATGCGAGAATGGTGTGCTCGAGAGATTAGGGGTTTTGAGGTGTACAAGGATTATTTTGATGCGTCCTACGTCACAAATAATGGTTTTACTATGTTTGACAACACTTTGAGGCGCATTGAATTTTCCAGCAACACCGGTTGTGGTCAAGAATATTGGATGCATGACGTTGATTTGTATGTTTTCGCATCGTTGTTTAACTGGGCAATTTGTGTCATAGGTAAGACCCCGACTAGTCCGAGTACATGGCAATGTAGTACATTTTTGCCTTTAAGGAGTTGTCCTCAAAGTCCGGTCACATATGGTGTTTTGTGGATTTTAAATCACCACCAACATTGGATGCGGTTGCATTGTAGTGGACCACCTCAAGAAGTTCCAATGCCTCCAATAGAGATGACTTGGGCGGGGTATAGAGAACAAAATGTTGCACACTATGAAGATTTGTACAAGACAAATTTCGAAAACTGGAATACGTGTATGGGAACGACACCTAGAGTGCGTCGCACAAGAAGGGATAAGTCTTGACTGTTGTACTTGTATATTTGATGGATATTTATGTATTGTTTTTTGTTCTTTTATCTCAATTTATTTTTGATTAAATATAATTGACGTTGACAACACTCGAATAAAGCTGACGAAAATTAAAGTGGATACATAAAGCTGACGGAAACTAAAATGGTGGGACAACTCAACTGACAACTTTAATAAAGTTCTGAAAATGGTGGGACAACTCAACTGACAACTTTAATCATAACTTAAAAACTTGAAAATATTACAACGATTTTTGCAGAACCAACACTTAATCAGCGTTACATACATTTCATAGGTTTTAAGACTCTTAATACACTTAATCAGTTGAATATCCTTCGGATGAAGAACCATTAGGCCTATAAAACGCCTCCTCTTCGTGAGTTACATACATTTCAAAGGTTTTAAGACTCTGAAATGGCCCCACGAACATCCGGACGTCCCCCGAACATAGAGAGTGTAAGGTCCTATATGGGACAACTGTCAAACACCTCTTGAACAGTTCAACTATCTCCAACCTCACTTTCTCCCACTCACTTCGCTTCAGGATGACATTTTCTGTATACAAAAATTAATCTTCATAATAATGTCCACAAACTTTTTTGATTAGAAAAATTAGACAATAGATTAAAAGTAATGATACCTTCTGTTACGTTCCTAGGATGAATGGAAGGGTTGTTGAGACCGTAAATAGGTCCATGCATTAGTTGAAGCGAGGATAGGGGAGGATTGCCACGAGTATGAAATTATTAAGTACATGATTATTCAACACAATCATAAGGCGGTCGAATAGTAAGGAAAACTCGTTAACTATCTCGTTAATTTTATTTTGATAATAATTAACTAGTTGTATGTTAGTCATCACCATGATTAAAGTATAGGATAAGAGAGGTAATATATTTTAAGAGTAGAGAGAAGATAGTGAGTTGTGTGGAAATAATTTGTTGGGTAAAGGGTTTAAATAGAGGAAATGCTAGGGTTTTCATGTTGTGGCCAATACAAATATAATATAAATAATAAAAGATAAATCAAGAATCCAATAAAAAACTAATAACAAAATAAATTAAAGATAAGTGAATACTACATAAAAACCAAATAATAATAAAAATAAAAGTACCATTACATAATTCAAAACATATAATAATCTAAAATAATCCGTAGAAACACAATACAAATAAAATAAAACATAACTAAATAATCAAACGTCGTCATGTCCTATGTCATCATCGTCGTCAACCTCTGTGACCCTGAAGTAGTCGGCCATATCTGTAACCAACCGATTTACACACGATGCCTTCGCCTGCTCAGTAGGCTGTCTGTAGATAAGTGAGAATCTCCATGCAAGAGCTCTGCAGAACTCGGGCTCATCCAAAAGAGACACCGTAGAGAACTTGGTGCGACGGCCGGGAGGAAAGAAAAACGAGTGGGAGGACTTCGTGTACCATGTCATGTAACGATCGACCGTGTCAAAGGGCATCACGACCGGATGTGAACGGTCTCTCAAAACGATCCGAGCCTCTGGGAGCCCCCACTCCGAATCAGGGTACTCTCCATAATACAACCTATAACCCGACTTCGGTGAAGCCGGACGATGCTTAACAGCTGGAGTAATCATGGGCATCAGGATAGGCTGGACATACCCAAACTGCCGCAAAAATCGGTCAGGCTGATATGGCTCTACTACATCAAGAAATCTAATCAAGCCCGAATGAAGCGATATCCTACAAGACTGATGTGAACCAACACCGTAAGGGGTCCAACGGATATGCTCCGCCCTAAGCCCGTCTAGCCTCTGACGGTGCTCATCTAGAATTTTCTCCTCCCCCTTAAACCTAGGAACCCGTGACCAAGCCTCCACCAGTGGTCTACCATCAACATAGTATTCTGCATGGGGTCGGAAATGGGGAAAATACTCATATATCCAAGCCTGGAGCAACGGCAAACAACCGCTAAGCCTACGAGCATCTCTCCGCGACGCCATACCCAACTGTCGGTACAAGTACGCCAATGTCGCAGCCCCCCAAGCATACTCACCAAAACTATCCAAGTCATCAAACAAATGAAGCATCCGGGCCACTACCCTATCACTAGACTTGTCCGTGAACAATGTATGTCCAACCAACAACATCAAGTACGCCCTCAATGACTCATCATGGCGACCCGTATCCACAACCTCCCTCAACTTCTGAGTCGACAACCCACCACTCCTATAATATGGTGGCTCGACATCCTGAACTGCCAGCCCAAATAAAGTAGTCATCTTCTCCCTCAAGCCTCATCCTCCCTCGTGCTACCCTCCTCCTGCTCCACCATACCCTCCACAAAAACCCTAGCGCCACTCACTTTTATCCCAAGAATACGCTGAACATCATGTAGTAAGATAGTGATCTCTCCAAAAGGCATATGGAAACTGTTAGTATCCGGCTGCCACCTCTCTACAAATGAACTACATAGATTTTCATCTATGCCGGTGGTCACACAACTCCTCAAAACACCAAGCCCACTCTCACTAACCCTCCGGGCAACCAGCTCCGGCACCTTCATCTCGTTCATAGCCTCCATACAACCAGGCCTCTCGTAACACTTGAGCCACGATCTCTCAGGCTTGGGCTCCGTCCAACTACTATAAGCCATGTGCCCACCGAAACTACGTAAGACGTTGAGGTGAACCGGTCCACCCTCAACCACGCCACTAAGACGCCAAGACAAATCCCTCTTCGTCTTCTTCCTCCCCGTGCTAGATGAACCCTGACTAACCTGCACATATCGTCCTCTACCAACCTGTACCACCGTCTTACCTGTTGGTTCGGATGCCTGGTTCTCTAAAAAACACTCGTCATCGGGCTGCTCTGCCGCCCCCCCGACTCAGATCCTGAACCGCCGTCAACATTACCATCATCAACGTCACCTACCCTATAAAAAACCGACGGAAAATCTGTCTCGCTCACAACAAGCGGGGGCGTAGGGGCAACGTCCATACCCTCTGACCGAGTAGGACGAAAGACCACTCCGTGTTGACGCACTCCGGGTACACGCCGCTTAGATGCCGTCACTTTTCGGCCTTTCGTACGATCAGGGACCACCATTATGTTTTTTTCTTTATCCATCTGCATATACGATAATATAACATTATAGACATTCGACAAACAAACATAAACTCATTAAAAAAAACATTTGAAATAACGAGAATAAAAAGCGATCATAAACATATAAACATATAAAACGTTCTTTCAAAAGCGATCATAAACAAACATATAATAACAAATACTCCGTATTATAATTTTACACGAATTAAATTACATATGATAAACAAATAATCATCGTCAACGTTCAAAACCATCGAAAACAACGCAAAAACAAAAAATGTCCAGGTTGCACGTTGGTGTTGATGACCAACGTCTGGGTGGGACGTTGGTCACTAACACCAACGTTTGGGCTGGAAGTTGGTGTTGATGACCAACGTGTGGGCTGGACGTTGGTCCTTAACACCAACGTGCACCCTGGACGTTGGTCATCAACACCAACGTCCAGCCCAGACGTTGGTGATAGTGACCAACGTCCAAAAAGGGGGCTTTTTCCTTACCAATAATCAATACCGTCTTCCGACAACATAAATCTAATAAACCTCTTTCACTACTTCCACAAATTTTGCCATAATACATTTCCAACATGCAAAATCAACTCAAAAACCGTCTTCAACAACATAAATCTAAAAGCCGTAATCAACAACTATAATCCAAAATTTAAATCATAAAAGCAAACCACAACACAAATTCAAATCAATTAAACATATACATAAACAAATTCAAAACATTTAAACCTATTAACAACCAAATTCAAATCAATTAAACATATTTCAATCTAAAAACTATTTCAAAAATAAAAATAAAACACCTACTTACTTATGAAAAACGTGGTGGTGGTGGCGGTGGCTGCTGGTGGTGAGGGCGACGGGCGATGGCTGGTGGTGGTGGGGTCGTGGTGGTGGGGTCGGGCTGGTGACGGGATGAGAGGGAGATGAGAGGGAAAGAGAGAAAATGAAGTTAGAGAGGAAAAGGGTAGTTACGGTCTTTTTTATGAAAAACGTCGACGATGTTTTACAAAATGTCGACGATGTTTCGTAACCCGGTTATTAAACTGTTGCAGTTGAAACAATATGTACAAGTTACGAGACTCAAATTTCAGGAGGATAACAGAAACACACTCTATAAGCTTAGAGATACGTGAGGCCAAGAAATAGGTTATACCGGAAAACAATACATGCTTCTTATATATTTATAATATAAATACTCCGTATTAGGTTATTTTATGGTGGTTTGGGGATGGTGCTTGGCCTAGTAATTGGGGGAGAGCCGAGAAGGCGACGACTGCCACGAAAGCTAGCGCCAGAGACCGTAAGAGAGAGAACTAGGGGTACAATGACCACAAGGATCGTGAGCTTGCATTTCTAAGCCATCATCACTATTTTTACTTAGAGAAGTGTTGCGTATGGGAGTCAAGAAGTGGAAAATGAATGAGGTGTGCTTGGGTTTGTAGGGTGGTCTCCCGTTATATACGAAGGTCAAGTTGTTTTTTTGTCTTTACATAAAAAGAAAGGACAAAAATTAATTTAGGCTCAAGTTGATAATTTTTGCTTCCAAGTATTTTACCATGTTCTATCAGACTTATATTCAGTTCATTTTAATTCGGTTCAGCACTATTTAATTCAGTCCAGCTTTCTTGAGTTCAGTTCAGCTGATCTCTTTACAAATTAACTTTTATTTCAGCTCTATTAATTTAATTTAGCTCTATTTAGTTCAACTCGGTTTCATTCAATTCAGTTCAGTTCAACTCTTTTTCAGCCGAAAATAACATGACCTAAAGTTGTTTTTCTTAATCTAGTTTTAGATCACTAATAAGTAATGACCACCAATAATCATCTTCGCTCGCCTGGAGTTCTCTCATCTAAAATAAAAAATAATTCTAAATTCACGATGCAGCGCAGGGAACCAAATAATTAGAAACACTATTGAAACAAATTTTGATTGAATCATGTTAGAATATAAAACCAATTATGATACTCCAACAATCAACTTAAGTTATGCTTCTGTTTGAGATTGTTTATTAACATGGTATCAGAGCTAGCAAAGGGCATTCGTGTGAACGGCATGTTAGAATATAAAATCGATCATAAAACTCCGATCATCAGTTTGAGTTTTGGTTGAGATGGTTTTTGACAAATAGATAACTATGGCTTGGCTTGGAAGCGTCAAGGACCGAGTCATATTGGTACGGGGGGATGCTTGAGGAATGGTAGTGAAGTCGTTTAGAAGGGGAATGAATTGAAGAGTGTCATATCTAATGGTTAATTTGGATCGTTTGCTGTCTAGTTCTCCTAGGTGATTAGGGTGTAAAATTAGAATAAATAACGAGAAATTATTCTGAAACAAAGCCAGTTTGAAGAGACAAAGATTGAATTGTTGACGATTTTTTTTTACAAAGGAAAATTGAGATTAAAATTAAAGAAAGTCAGTCACAGAACAAACTCCAGAATTGACGATTTGATGATAATAATTCTATTTTATTTGTGTCCATGATGTTCTCTTCTTCTCTGTTTTACTCATTTTGATTATTATTTTTTTTTTTTTAAAAGGCAACATGGAATATGATACTGCAAAAATCGTACTCAAGCTTGGTAATATTTCAAAGTCAGAAATGGTACTGGAGTTAGATAGAGATCTCTGACTAGGGAAAGCTAAAACCATATAATTGACTAACCAATAAACAAAGGGTTATTAGGTATTGACTACTAAATTACTAATAAGTAATAACCAATACAGTTATAGAAAGTAGATATACAATACGATATACTCACTTCATGTCTCGGACTCTCGGTTATTAACTTTGATTTTGGCATAAGATTAAGAAGAGATAATGGATCATTTGTGGTTGTTAATAGACAACACATAATGGATGTGTATCAGATATGATCAAATTAGTCATAAAAACCTTCACAAAATATAAAGGTAAACAAATTATGGGAACGGACAAGGTGTAATACGTATTTTCTAGTAGACTAATAATAAACCTGACTGATAGAGAGTTAATGTTCATTGAATTACTCAGTGTTGACTGTTAGTAGACCTGGCAAACGGGTCAACTGGGTCGGGTTCGGGTCGGGCCAGTTCAGGTCGGGTCAGTTCGAGTCTCTCGTTGATTTCGGGTTAATTCGGGTCGGATCGGGTCATTTCGGGTTTCGGGTTTGTTTCGGGTTAGTTGTCGGGTCCGTTTTGGGTCAACCGGGTCGGATTATTTCGGGTCGGGTCATTTTCGGGTCAAAGAATAAGAGACAAAAGGCCATTTTAAGTCTTTTCGGTTCAATTAAAGTTATGTTTTGTCGGGTCATTTTCGGGTGGAGTGGTTTTGGATCGGGTTATTTTCGGGTCGGGTCAGTTACGGTCAAGAAAGATCGGGTCATATTCGGGTCGGGTCGGGTCCTATCGGGTTTCGGGTCACATTCGGGTGTTGTAGTTCGGGTCAATTTCGGGTCACGGGCCGGGTCATTCGGGTCAGGTCAATCGGGTCGGGTTGCTTTTGCCAGGTCTAACTGTTAGTGTCTGACTTCCACAAATTGTGATTTTTTCAACCAGTAGGTCTTGCTTAAGACGGGTCGGATCTTATAACGGGTATTTTGTGAGAGGAAATGGGTAGAGGGGACAAGGTGGACTCCCCCCATGTGCTCTCCACTCACCCTTGATGGGTATTTTGTGAGAGAATATGGTATCCGTCTTAAGCTTAAGACGGATACCTCGGTCTGAAATAAGAATTTGTGTTTTTCAACTGCATGACAGCCCAATTTCTTGTCTACTGCCAATAAGTTGATTCTTTGTTGCTAAAGTTTTACTCTTTAATGATTTTCTAGAGATGCTCGTATAATAATTTAACTTCATGGGAGAGTGAAGAAGATTGTAAGTTGTTGAATAATGCCTTGAATCCGTTAATCTGTTTGGGGTAGGGTTTCTGTCTTGGGCCTATGGTCTGTTTTGGGCCTTTCTAGGTTTTCTGTATTAGGTCTTAGAGAGTAATATATAAACTCTCTAAGCCTAACCCTAGCCGTTATGCATATCATAACTTTCTGAATCTGAATCTGAAAACTCTGTATTACTCCTCAACATTAATAAAACTCTCCTCTCTTCTGCCCTGTGGACGTAGCTAACACACCGTTAGTGAACCACGTAAATATGTGTGTTATCGTCTTTATTGTTTTTATTTGTTTTTTCTTGTTTCTGTCATAACATAAGTCTTTATCAAAGTTCTCTAATCTAAAATTAACGGATCGTTTGTTAGCCTTTGATTTCATGGGAAATGGAAACAAACCTTCCATAAGAAAATTGTAATTCTTCTGTAAGAGTGTTACATCAAACCTTAAAAGTTTCGTCTACAATGGAACTCTGGAAGAACGTTTAGAAAAGAGCGAAATGATGACGAAAATACTTAGCTATAACTCTCTTCGTCTTAGTATTTGTTTATTTCTTATATTCTTTGTAGATACTAGATAGCATTTTAATTAAAAGTAAATGCATGATTTAAACAGAGTATTACCATTTTGGTGCAACTACTATTAACTGATTTCTACAAATTCTCATTGAAGACGGTGCATATCTGTCTTCAATGAAGACGGGTCAGATCCTCTCTCACAAGGAGGCAAGTGAGGATCCGTTTAGTTCTCTACTTGCCTCCTTGTGAGAATGGATCCGACCCGTCTTTATTGAAGACAAATATGGCCCGTCTTCAATGAGACTAAATGATTTCTCAATAGGTAGATGTTGATAGTCATGAATTCAAGATAAGTGTTGCATTGGTAAGTACTCCCACTTCATTAGTCAGGACTCAGGAGTTATTACTTATTAGGATCATATTTTGTTTTAGGTTGATTTAAAGAATTGTCATGTTTTCTGTTTCCGATAACCCTTACATATTGTACATCAGCTTCTGTTGCTTGTCATTTTCTTTCTTCGTTGTCCCGTAACTTGACCGGAGATGTTAGATAACAACATCGTTTACGGAGTGTCTTAAGGTTCCGTAAATAGCAGCGTGTAGATGGTTTAGATGTACACGTTCTGTTCTCCGTATAATGAAAATTGCATCGCATTACTGCTGGAGTATATTACAAGAAGAAGAAGAAGCGCATCTATTAACGTGAACTGTTTAGTAATCGAAAAGGCGAAAACTAAAGAAAAGCGAGGCAAACAATGAAAATAAATTTGGAACAAACAAAGAAAATGCAAAACTGATTATTTTGACAGTTGAAATTGAAACAAATTCTACAACACATTACACACAGTCACACACATTTCACACTACACAAGTTACACTCTCCATTTAATAAAGACAAAAGAAATACACTCTTCATGTTAAAAGCTCCATATTTATTTATTCATTGTATTATACTACATTGTAAAACATGGAGCAACATAAGTGAAGGTCTCCAAATGTTGGGTCATCATAAGTCGTTCTATGGTGGGTGTGGGATAGTGCTTGGCGGCCCAGTAACTGGATTAGTGCCAGTTAAAAGACGGGCACCGCCACGAAGGGTGCTACCGGAGACGGTAAGAGCTAGGACAAGGACTATACAAGCCACAAGGATCATCAGCTTACATTTTTGAGCCATCATGGCTAATAGTGTTTAGTAGTAGGTTTGAATATTTAGAGTATGAGCTAAGAATTAAGTGAGAAATGAGGTTAGCTTTGTTTGATGGATTGTGTCCCAATTATATACAAGGGGGAAGTGATTTCTTGTACGTCTTCCCATTTAATAAAAAAAATGAGATGATTTATTACAGTAATCCATTACTAGCTTACACGGTATATGTAGCGTTTTACTATTACTCCCTATAATTATTCCCCGTAATATTTTGCATGTTTTTAGTATGTTAGTACGATTTTCCTTCGCGATTTACTGCTATTTGTTTATTTACTTGCAGGAAAGTGTTTTTTATTCTAAAAATTCAAAATACGTCAAGCTGTGAGGATTAAACATGGCAAACAAACGGGCTCAAGCTAATCAACCCAGTGGCGGAGCCAGGATTTCAACTTAGGGGGGTGAAAAATTATTCCCCGAATTTTTTTTTAAAAATTTAACTAAAAATTTCGAAAAAATCTTATCCGACAGGGCAGCGTGCTCACTAGTTACTGCTAGCCCCCCGCAGCTCCACAACTGAATCAACCCATTAGCGTGACTACTCATGCGTTCAAATGTTGAATTGATGGGCCAAGTTGATCGGCCAAGTATACAAGGAACTAAAAGGAGTGGATCCGGAAGACACATGGGCTCTTGGAACAAAAAAATAGTTTTGGACTCCCACGTTAGAAGAGTTACGTATGTAGACTATTATTGAGTGATTAGTTTTAGGTTTAGTTAGGAGTTAATGTATTACTTAGTGTCTTTCAATAAGTCTCCCTCAAGACCTATACTATATGTTACAAGTTATAAAAGGGCCGGCCTGCATATCATATTGTGTGAATATGGGTAAAGTTGACCCATTTTCTTTTTGCCAAATATGCATAGATGTGATTATGGTAAGACTGATGTGACTTTTTCCATAAAACAATTATTTTATTTTTCTTGTGTTCCAAATTAGATGAAAGGTGTAGTTGTAATACTCAGTTCTGTTTTTAGCCTAGACTCGATCTAGTATCCGACCGAGTGGTAGGAATTCGGTCGAGTTGGGGTGTATTCGGTCGAGTTGGGTGTTCACTCGACCGAGTATGGTAGTATTCAATCGAGTATTTTAGATACTTGGTCGAGTAGGGATATCTGGTGATTGGGATCTCGCTTGATCTAGTGTCACTTGACGGAGGACCTTTGCAATCGGTGCAGTGGAAGTTTTACTCGACCTAGTGATCCCGATTTCTAGCCATTTTACGATTTTTCTAATTTCTTGCGCAAGGGGTTATATTAAGATAACCTTCTTTTTAATCAGTTATCTCGACGAGGCGAATGCAATGGTAAAAAAAAAAAAAAAAATTGTTTTCAGTGGCCCATTCGTGTGAAACACACGAATTGGCCTGGGCCGATTCATGTGATTTACACGAATGGGCCTAGGCCAGTTCGTGCAAATCACACGAGTAAGCCTTAGGCCCAATCGTGTGATTTACACGAGCTGACCTAGGCCCATTCGTGTAAACCACATGAATCGGCCCAGGCCCATTCGTGTGTAAGGCCAATTCGTGTGTTTCACACGAATGGACCATTGAAAATAATTTTTTTTTTTACTATTGTGTTCGTCTCGTCGAGATAAGCGATTTGAAAAAAAAAATCATCGAAAACGGACGCCCGAGCGCAAAGTTATGGCCGTTTGAAGTTTTTCTGTATTTAATCGGTATTTTTTGAAAAAAAATCAAATGATTGTTATTAGTTAGCGTTTTTTATATTAATTATCGTTAAATAATATACAAAAATTAACGTTAAAACGATAATTTTGTTCGTTAACACGTTAATGTTGTTTAATATTTCAATTGTTTTGAAATTAACGTTAAGCGGTTTTATTTTTATAGCGGTTTTAAAAATCTAATTTTAAAATAACGAAGGGGAAAAAACAAAAATTGGTGGGTCAAATAATTAACAAAGGGCAAGAAAATAATTGTAGGGGACGGGATGAGTAAAATGGGGGGCGGGATATAGCAAACCCCATGTTATAATGGTAGTAGAGTAGGTATATCACACATCACTTCAATTTTTTTACTCTTTCCTGCTCCCCTTGGATTTACTTAGCAACCTTTTTCTGAATACTAATTTTTATATGAAATCCTATACATAAAAGTATCTTCAAAAGATTAGAATACATTAACTATCCAAGTTGGTATTGGCAAGTCGCAAATGGGGAAATTTTAACTAATTTAAATGCTAATCATTTTAAGATTTCAAATTTCTTTAGCTTATCTTAATTTTAATTATAGTAGCAGCAGCATTATATCATCACCTCTTTGTCTCTTTAGAGAGTGGGCATGAAGCATTATTGTCATACTCTTATATAAATACCTTAGAGCTCATTGGTCCTTCTCACATATACCAACTATCTACACTTTCCTCATAAACATATTACTCCCTTCGTATCATATGTATGTACATGAGTCGTCTATAAAACGTCCCATTTTATGAAACAGCCCAAGAAAGCAATCATTTAAGCTTCAAAAATTGGTTTATTTTGATAACTTTTGACATAAAAAGACATTACTTTTGGTTTCGTACAAAATTTGCATTTCACCTTACTTTCCGACCACAAAAATGACAGTAATTGGACAAGCACCTATGGTACATGCGGTATGTGTGCCTTTCGCAGCACAAGGCCACATAACACCGATGCTACAACTCGCCAAATACCTCAACTCCAAAGGCTTGTACATAACCTTTGTCAACACTGAGCATAACCACCATTGTATGTTGAGGTCAAATGGGCCCGATTCTCTCAAGGGAACCTCGTCTTTCAGATTCGAAACATTCCCAGATGGACTCCCTCTGTCAAACGCCAATGGCTTCCGTGACGTGTTTCCTCTTCTTCGCTCTTTGAGAGTTAACTGTACGGGACCTTTCATGGAACTACTCAATAAAATTAATGATCCATCCGCAGGTTCACCACCTATTACCCTTATTATCGCGGATGTTCACATGCCTTTTGCACGTGATGTTGCCCGTAACTTTGGAGACTGCCCTATAGTGTTGTTTTACCCTCCTAGTCCTTGTAGTTTCTTGGCGTACGCTCAGCTTGATAACCTCTTGGATAAGGGTATTCTACCATTCAAAGGTATGTACAGCTTTTCCTCCACCTTTGTTATAAATTCCATCAATTAAAACTATGATAATTGGAACAAATAAAATGTATTGAACTACTTACAAAAATTTCGTCATAAAACCGTCTTGAGATTGTGCTATAGTGTCGCATTTCAGTTCTAATGGTGTCGCATTTCTGGTCGGTATGCTTCTTATTTTGGCACTTCACAGACGCAGTAGTATTTTAAAATTGTACCCAACTTTTATGTTACAGAGTGATCATTTTAAAGGTAAACAAATACATGATATGGGATACAATTTGGTAACATGATCTACTCTTTGTGCTCATAGTTGATGCAGAATTCAATTATCCATTGTAATGTCGTACTGATTTAAGTATTCTCTGTTCTTTTGGCAGGTCCTGATTTCATGTCTGACGGTTCTTTAAACAAAAAACCAGAAAACTTAGCGTCAAGTATGAAAGGTATCCAACTAAAAGATTTCCCAAGCTTTGTAAGGTCAACAGATAAAGACCACCCTTTATTTAAATACATGAGAGACCTTGTTGAAAGGTCTTATGGAGTACCACTCATATTCAACACCTTCAAGGCCTTAGACCAAGAGATTCTCAACGACATATCGAATCTCCTTGTATCTACTCCAATTTACACGATTGGACCCTTACATTGCCTAGCCAGCAACCTAGCACGCGACAATACTGAACTCGGGTCCTTGGGATGTAACTTGTGGAAAGAGGACACAAAAACATTAGAATGGCTTGATTCTAAGGAGCCAAATTCGGTGCTATATGTGAGTTTTGGAACCACATTGTTCATGACAAATGAACAATTTATCGAATTTTCATGGGGGCTGGCAAATAGCAAGTACTCGTTCCTATGGATCATTAGACCCGATATGGTCATAGGAGGTTCATCTATTATACCATCCGAGTTCTTAGACGAGGTTAAAGACCGAGCCATGCTATCGAGTTGGTGTGCTCAAGAGAAGGTACTTAACCATCCATCGGTTAAAGTTTACTTGTCACATAGTGGATGGAACTCGACACTTGAGAGTATAACTAGTGGAGTACCACTTATTTGTTGGCCATCATATGCGGATCAACCAATAAATTGTTGGTATTCTTGCAAAAAATTAGGGGTTGGCCTAGAAATGAAAGGGATCATAAGGGGTGAAGTTGAGGAAATCATAAGAGAGGCAATGGATAGAAAGAAGGGAAAAGAAATAAAAAAGAAAACAATGGAGTGGAAAAGCTTAGTTGAGGAAGCTTTAAGTTTGAGTGGGTCGTCAACTTTGGAATGTGATAGATTTATGAACTATGTTCTTTCGTTGAAAAAACAATAAAAAATACTCCCTTCTGTTCACTCATTTCTTCCCCTTTTCTTTTTCCATAAGAATTAAGAAAATAAATTTGGATCATATAAAACACAGTACACCACACACAAATGAATTTGGATCACACAAAACACACTACCCCACAACCAAAAAAGGAAAGAGGGAAGAAAACCCGACTTACCCAAAAAAGAAAGAGGAAAAAAATGATAGAATAGGAGGGAGTATATCCAATTAATTTGGGGTTTGGTGTTTGGTGTTTGGTGTTTGGGGTTTGGGGTTTGGGGTTAGTAAGTGTATTATGTAATCATCTTAGTTTTATGTAAACCAAGCCAAATGTGTTTGAACTTTCACCGAATAAAACTTGTTCACGAATTAAATAAATGTCCTACGAGTTTAGCTATTTATTTATTTAGAATATTTTTACGCGAATGTTCATATAATGCTATTATGTTTTAGTTTTGTACCTAGAACTTTAAATAATTGTGCTCATAGTGTAGCTAAAAGAAGTATGAGATTGCAAACCAGGTATTTTACAGCGGACAAAAACAAAATGATGTTCACGCAATGACTTTTTCAGAACCAACTATTTTAGGCTTTAATTATAGTGGTAAGGGTTAAGTGTAGATTTGTTTGGACTTTTAACCGAAAGATCAGAAAGGGTCATTACACTTTGTAGGTCTTAAAAACAAACTAGACCAAATTATTTATTGGATAAAGCCAAAAGCAAGGAGAGTATAAGCCCAGTACAAGAGTAACTCAGTAGCCCAACTAATCTAGTGATTTAAAGGTAGTTATGGGTTGTTATGGGTTAGTTAAGTTAATTAATTTGTTATAAAAGCAGACTACATATTGTAAGATGTATCTTTTTTGAATAGGAATTTCAGTTTACAAACATTTCTAACAAACTTATTTAACAAATTAATACTATCATTTTATATTCTCCAAAATTTAATATGGTATTAGTTGAATTGATCCCTATTCAATGAAAAAATAAACCTCCGCAAATCTTACTTCATTAGGGATTCAATCTCATTCTATATAATGGCTGAATGAGATCAAAATCAAGCTTCTAACTACGACTACTACGAGGATCCTTTTACCTATCGTTAAAGGTGGTAATCGGATAAGTCAGGACGGGTTTGGGTCGAGTCAACTCGGTCCGGGTTAGACAGATTCGGGTTAGATCGGGCCAGCCAACCCTTTCAGGTCGAATCGGGTTGGGTTCGGGTCGTTATCGGTCGGGTCATTTCGGGTCAAATGATATATCCGGTTGGTTTGGGTTGTGTCATTATCGTGTCCGATTATTTCATCGTATTACTTCAAGTTGTGACCATTAAATTTAGTTTTTAACTATTATTTGGTTTATTTATTTCATTATAATTAAGTCAAACATATCAAATATAACACTAAATCACTTTCATTTAGATGAATTTTAAGCTTAATAATTATCAGGTCATCAATTTAATCGCGTCATATCGGGTCGGATAAAAATCGGTCAGGTCTGATTTGGGTTTGGGTCATTGATTATCGGTTTGCGTCGGGTTACGGGTCGCCATCGGGCAAGATCAGGCCAGTTTCGGTTCGCAAATTTCTCGGGTTCTATCGGGTCGGGTTCGCTAGGGTTCGTGTTCCAATCAGGTTTGCTCGGGTTTGAGTTTGGATCAGGTTTACTCAGGTTCAAGTTCGGATCGGGTCACTCTGATCGAGTCAGACTTTCCAGCTTTACCTATCATCACCAGATCAACCTCTCTCGCATGGATCATATTTTTTTAATAAAATATTATGGTAAAGTCAATCAAATAATAGGAGAAATGGAGTCAATCAAATCTTTTTTTTATAAAATATTATGGTAAAGTCAAAGCTTTATTGGAAACATTAGATGTTGGATTTTGGGTGCTTCAAAAGAAGTAAATACTAGGTTTTTGTCCCACATTAATCATGGATCATATTTCTAAGTTAATTAAGCATTTTTTCATGCTTGACTCAAATTGTTTCCTAAGTTGATTGTGTGGTCTTCTAAACACACCATTTTCTACACTAATTTTGTGAGTTTTTATGTCCATTTCACTACTATATGTCTATATATACCCCATCTCTACTACTCAAAACAAAACAACAAAAACTCACTCCTTCTATCTCCCTAAATCATTCGCTCTATAAATTTCGGGAGGTCCTTTGGCAACGTTCCGGGCTGTGTTCAAATTGTGTCTTCGTCTACACCGAAGGTACAATGGTTGTCTAATCCTGGAGTCGATTGTCAACAAAGCCGTGTGTAGAGTACGGGGCAAATTCGACTTTAGGACAGTGACATAGTCATGCCAGAACCGTCTTTTTATATATCTAGATAAGCTTTCCTATTTTCCATTTTACATCTACTTATAATATTTATATTTACTTATATACCATTATATTATTCTTTAATAACTCTTTTTGGTCATTGGTAAAATAATTTTATAGGGAAGTGGATCTCAATATGTTGACAAGAATATGTTTAAGGCTACGTTGAAGTAGCAATTGACAAGTATATAGCGGTGTGAAATAATGTGATACCACGTGACAAAGTTGTGCACATGGTTACTTGAGAATGTGAGGATATTGAGATCCTCGTACTACTGGCCATGGTAGTAGTTGGTGCTGGCGACAACACGAGGAATGGGCTTAAAGCCAGTTAAGTAGTGAAGTGTGATGGATACCCAACTTAGTACAGCTAAGTTCAATGAGGTCAAACGAAGTCACATGGATCTCAAGTTATAATGCTACGAACCATTCCTCTTACATAAAAGTATTGCGTAGCAATTTTGTGTGTTGCGTTAACTGTCAAGTGTGTAAGGTTGAGCAATGGCTCTTAACAAGTTCATAGTCCATTTAATTTGTGGGTGGTTTGTGACAGTCAAACTTGATGAACTTGCCTATGTGAGTGTGGGGGGTTTTGCCCACCTCCTCATGAGCGGCCTTCTGCCTTGGACCTCTAGAGCGCTCATGAAGTACCATGAAATGTGGGGGCACTTGGATAGTCCAAGCAAAATATAATTGATATTTTGTGTTCATGTTGAACATAGTCGCGATCACTAGCCTTGATTTGAGGTGAAGTAGGTGTGCAAGGACTTCTTACCAACTTCATCTATGGTTCAAGGTGAAAGATTCCACCTAAGATGACGGTTTGAAGTTTGTTGTACTCACCGAGTGTCAATTCAAGTCCGAAAGACATTGACATCTTAAGTTAAACCTCCGTTGCCTTACAAACTCCGTTCTTTTCTTATTCTTCTTTAGAATCATGTGGGGGATTGTTGGATTTTGTGTGCTTCAAAAGAAGCAAATACTAGGTTTTTGTCCCACATTAATAATGGATCATATTTCTAAGTTAAATAAGCATTTTTTCATGCTTGACTCAAATTGTTTCCTAAGTTGATTGGGTCTTCTAGACACACCATTTTCTACACTAATTTTGTGAGTTTTTATGTCCATTTCACTACTATATATACCCCATCTCTACTACTTAAAACAAAACAACAAAAACCCACTCCTTCTATCTCCCTAAATCATTCGCTCTACAAATTTCGGGAGGTCCTTTGGAAACGTTCCGGGTTGTGTTCAAATTGTGTCTTTGTCAACACCGAAGATAATGGTTGTGTAATCCTGGGGGTCGATTTGTCAACAAAGCCGTGTGTAGAGTACGAGGCAAATTCGACTTTAGGACAATGACATAGTCATGCCACAACCGTCTTTCTATATATCAAGATAAGCTATTTTATTTTCTATTTTACATCTACTTATAATATTTATATTTACTTATATACCATTATATTATTCTCTTATAACTCTTTTTGGTCATTGGTAAAATATTTCTTTTAATCAATTGATAGATCATATTTCCTATTTCCAACATTAGATTGCTTTGATTCAGTTCCTCTATTTTACCGTTGTCGGGAAAATTATCTTTGTGGTCATGTACTTTGAAGAAAACAATGTTAACATTAAGCTAATCTAATTCTTGATGGGACTTACAGCCGCTTATGATGGTATTAGGACACAAGTTCTTTCTATGGAGCCATTACCTACATTTAATATAATCTTGGGCATGTTACAAAATATACAGAGACCGAAACAGGTTACTGAGACAAATGAGGTACTACATGAAGCTTCTGTTTATGCCAAGTATAAACCCTATGAAAACTATCCGACTGTCAAAAGAACTAAGGTTACTGGTGAATCATTCCCCTGCATGATAAAACAAACCCTATGGCAATCCTAGGAAAACCCTATAAACTAAAACTATGGCCTTATGCCATGTATAAACCCTATGAAAACTTTCATATGTGATTTGACATTTCCTCTTTATTGGTGTGTTATACACAAGTTATTAGTATGTGATTATAGGCCATGTGAAGAAACCCGATTTTCCACATGTGAATGTAATCCCACGTTGATAAAAAGAGGAGAGAGTTACCACTTTATAAGGCAATGGGTTACTCCCTCTATTGCCAATTGGTTTTAGAGTGGAACCCCCTTAGATTTATAAAGTGGACCCTCTCTCCTCAGTACGGGTTGGACCCAGACCCCATTATGAAATTTAACATGGTATCAGAACCCATGGTAAAAAAAACCTGGGCATAAAAAAGAATAAAAAAACTGGGCTAAGAAAAAAAAACGCAGCCGTTGAAGAATAACACGGTTTGCTTTACGGCTGGAAGAGAGGCCAGAAAGCCCCCCAGTCTGATTTAAGTGGGCTCACATGTGAGGGGGAGTGTGAAGAAACCCGATTTCCCACATGTGAGTGTAATCCCACATTGATAAAAAGAGGAGAGAGTTACCACTTTATAAGGCAATGGGCTACTCCCTCTATTGCCAATTGGTTTAGAGTGGAACCCCCTTAAATTTATAAAGTGGACCCTCTCTCCTCAGTACGGGTTGGACCCAGGCCCCATTATGAAATTTAACAGGCCACAATATGCTTTGTATTGAGAGGAAGGGTTATTCATGTGTTAGAGAAGACTGGTCATATTACATTCATACATACATTGATGAATTTCTTCCTTAGAACAATGGTAAACATTTGATTTTGTAAGAATGGATTTCAGAGAGTTCTTAATAAAACAGACTAAATATGAGGAGGAGATATTGTATTTAAAAAGAACTTATGAGCTCCCTAGTTGGAGCTTAGGATTACACACTAAGTTGATACAACCATGACTATTTATAGCCACTGTAAGTTAGTGGTGTTTGCTCTAGAATCCGCTTACTTGTTTCTATATTTTTCTTCTAGCTTAGACAAGCTAGATTGTTCTAGGAGATCAAGTGTGTAGTAGTACAAAGATTTTTCTAGATTATTCATTATATTTTAACATGCGGTATCTACTTGTACTCGAATCCACTGACATCCCTAGTTTTATTAGTTTTGGGTTTATGCATGATATAGCTGATACATATTTATTAGTTAAATATACTAATTCAGATTTAAGTTTAATCACGTAGGCAAATGATCAATATAAGAAAGCGATGGAATAATCAAATATTAATTACGACATTAAGAATGGAAAGCCAATCGATTTGGGCCAATGACTTTCGGATGCAAAGCAGTTAATAATAGAAATTGGCTCACGTCCAATTTCCCTTCCAAGATCTAATTATGGGTAAACAGAAAATTTATATTTTAATTTTTTTTATGAAATTAAAATATAATTGAACTTATATTTATTTATTTTAAGTTTCATTACAATTTTTGAGTTAAGTGTATATTAAAGAAGCTCGAAGGTTTTCAATAAAGCTCATAAAATGTACATTTAAGGTCAAGTATTGTATTACAAAGCTCAAAAGTTATACAACAATTGTAATACAACTGATTTTATAGTCTAGTTCTTATATTCAACTTGAAGAGACAAATAAAGAGAACACCAAAAGAGATTGAGAAAAGAATTAGTGATACTAAAAACCCCGGGTATTTGGAAAAACAAGCATTGCATTCCCTATAGATCCTCTATATATTAAACGAATAAAAACTTGAAAAATTTCCCCTCTAACACGGACTCTCCTAAATAAGGAAACAAAATGAGATTTTCATTCATTAAAAGAATATTCTTTCACTTAATATAATCTTTTTTATCAGACTATAACCATCTCATTAAACTTAAAGTATAGTCTTTTAAATAAAATAAAACAAATTGATAAAAAAAGGTATTTTTTATAGGTGCCCCTCAATTTTTTGACTTTCTACTTGGGTCCCCTACACTTTATAAAACATACTCCCTCTTATTCACTCATTTCTTCCCCTTTCCTTTTTGCATAAGAATTAAGAAAATAAATTTGGACCACATAAAACACACTAACCCACACACAAATAAATTTGGACCACACAAAACACACAATCCCACAACCAAAAAAAAGGAAAGATGGAAGAAAACCCGACTTGCCCAAAAAGAAAAGAGGGAAAAATGAAAGAATATGAGGGAGTACATGTTATCCCTAAGTATTTAATTAACACCACACGTGACCCTAACTCTAATTTCTGTCAAATAATCTTTGTTTTAGACGTCGTTCAATGTTAACTAGGTTATGCTTATGTGGATGTTTTACTGTTTGTTTAATTAGCTAACATTTTCCTCCAATTTTTCCTCCTAATTTCTTGCCCTTCTTCATTAGGAAATCACATTTTTCATCTTTCTATTGGTTCTATATAAAAACTATAAAGCAAGAACCACTGGGACACGTGTCATTCCCAGGTTCTCCCTTCACTAAACTTCTCCTGCCCAACTCACATATGTTACCTATAGCATATTGTGTGCTACCTAGATAAGAGAATGAATATTATATTAATATTAGTACATCAGAATTCAAAAAAGGAGACAATCTATTAGACAAGCACACTAAACCAAAAAGTCAATAAATATGTTTAATATTCTATCCCTGTACATCTCTTTAGAAAAGATATCAAGAATATTTCATATAAGATTTTCGAAATATATTACAAACTACCTATGCACCAATCAAAATTGATAAGATCAAACAGTATATTTCATATAAGAGTTTCTTATATTTTTACTTCCTTATGCCTCTCATAAAAAATCTGCAAAATCGAAAAAATATATTCATATATAGTTTATTAGATTTGCACCAATCAAAGTTAATAAGATAAAAAAAAACTGATCTTCTGAATGACACAGAATTATATTTATGAGTGCAATTTTCCTTATATTCTTATGCCTGCAAAATGGAAAAAAATATAAAATATATAATTTTATTAGTTGACCCATCACAACCACTTGCATATATAAGGAGGCGATTTTATACAGAGAAGGTATCAAGGTAATAACAATACTTACACTAAACAATGGATGAATCGTTAGAACACGATATGATTAATGCAATCACACCGGCAAAAGAATCATGGCATATCAAAGGACGAATTATTTACTCATGGGAGCAATATTGGATGGGAAGTAAAGATGTGAGTAATATCGACTTCATAATCATAGATTCTGAGGTTAAATCTACTCCATCATAATAATTCACCACCAAAAACTTTATTTTCAATCTTAGATATCAAATGATTGCTACCTACTTATATGTCTAATTTTTGCAGGGTAATAAAATCCAAGCTACTATACCCAAAATGCTATTTTTCAAACACAAGTCTTTAGTGAAAGAGGGCGAGGTTCGGTATCTAACCAATTTCAGTGTTTGCAAAAACACAGGAGAGTATCGCATCTCCAAACATCCCTATAAAATAGTTTTTGATGCAAAAACTATTTTTAGTCCCACTACTAATGTATTAATTCCTGATCATCGCATGGAATTTGCATCATTCAGTGATATAATAAATAGTAATCTTGATACAAATTACTTAGTTGGTACGTTTAACTTTCATATCTTATATTATTAGAAGATCAGAATATCTTAAAAAGAGGAGACATACTCTAACCGATAAAAAATCTGCTCACAGATGTTATTGGTGAACTTCATGGTAAAAGTCCAGTGGGCTCTTCCAGGGGCAAACTCAATATGTTGATTGAATTGGTTGATTGCGAGTATGATTTTCCTACCTTTTTTAAACTGAATGCCAATCATATGCAATTTAAAATGACGAAAATGTTTGGTGTACAGGGGTCAAAAATTGATTTGTACCCTTTGGGAAAAGCTAACTGAACAGATGTCCAACTACACATCCAGCTTTGACGAGTCTGGTCACCGTCCCATCATTATCATCCGATACGCCAAAATGAAAGCCTTCCAAGGTATTTTGATATATATAATTAACTATTATAAATATTCTTCAACTAACAACTCATTGTCTATGCAGATTCAAAACTGTCGAATTCACTTTGTTCAAGGATATTAGTGGACGCTGAAATACCCGAAGTTCGCGATTTCATAAAAAGGTTTTACTTTTAACATACTTTTCTCTTTAAAAAAACATATTTAAATACTAACATGCATACCTGATTTCCAGGAAGGCAGATGCTGGACTTAAGTCTTCATCGTCAATGTTAACTCATCTTTCTAGCCACTCAGAATCAATTGCGAATGAACTTTTAGATTTATCTGCTAGACGAACAATTGAAGAGATTAGAGAGATCCAAGAGGTATAAAAATTACACTATTATGTCAAACATATGAAAAATTACTAACCAATTCACATTGTATCCTATTAAACAAATATTTAACCCTTTATTATTATTTTTGATTTATGTAGGAGGGTTATTTTGTTACATTGGCAACCATAACCGCAATTGACACAGAATTTATGTGGTACTTAGAGAGCTGCAAGACTTGTAGATCATCTGTGGAGTTAGATGATAAAGGAAAGTGGCTATGTACACGCAAATGTGAAGGCTATGCAAAAAGTGTCATTTTGAGGTGTTATTACAGAAAACTTAATTTATCTTACATATAATGTACTATAAGAGTCCTAAATAAACTATTCATCCTCATATAGGTATAAAGTTAGAGTCAAAGTGGTTGATCATACCGGAAATGCCACCTTCATACTATTTGATACTCATGCTAATGATTTGATCAAACAATCAGCAAAACAACTAAAAGAAAACCAACAAAAGGTATGCTATCTATGATCTTATAATATATTTCTGCAACATAAAAATAAGGAATATGCCTGTCACCACACTTAAACTACGTTTTAAATAAATATACACATATGTAACAACATTCACAATTGACATATTGTTTTTGACAGCAAAAAGATCCTAATGAGCACCCAAGTGAACTTAATGTACTGCTTAACAGAAGATTCATATTCAAAATCAAGGTTGATGAGAAGTATAACCTTAGCATGGGTTGGAAATCTTACGGGGTCAATAAACTTTCAGAAGACACGGATCTTATTCATAAATTTCTTGAAGCATGCAAATCTTCAGAGGTTTGTATATTTAATAATAATATGGTTGTTTATGTAATCTTATGTCTACCATTAGCGTATAAATGTGTGAAACAGTTTGACATTTTGAAGTTTGCTCAAACATGACAGAAAGATGGTTTGGAAGTGGATTCTAGAGAAGAAAGTGTAATGCAGGATGATAAAATAAAGGTGACAGACTAATTTTTTTATACATACTATTCATCCTAATTGGCTCAAAATAATATTAGTCTCATTTTATCTAATCTAATTGCATATCAGGACTGCGTTGAAAGCACTATAGAGAATGAGTCTGTGACAAGCTCACTGCCCATCACACCGGCTAAGCGTTCACTAGACGCATCTGAAGTAGAAGATGATGCTCAGTTAAGCACAACAAAAACAAAAAAGCATGTCGTAAAGAAGGTTGATGATTATGGCACTGACAATTGATTGAAGACTTATTCGTTTTTAATATTATATGTTTTAGTATTGATAAAGTATCGTGTGCAGCGATATGCTGATTAGTTCTTATGAAGTTATTTGGATAGGGTCTTTACACAATTATCATAATAAAGGCTCTTATTTATAGCTTTATTTTAAAATGTATTGATATATTATTTCCGAAATTACTTGAAAGTGTGGACGAAATATACATTTACCTCAACGAGGTTAGATCTTATTATTTTTTAGTGCGTAACATATTGCAACTGCAAGTGAATCCCTGAACATTGATCACATACTTCAATAACTTTATTACCCTGTTAATAGAACTATTTGACACTTATGTGTGTGTGTATTACAGCATCCTAATTATTTTAATAATGAGATATCCCTCAAGGATACAGCTAAGCCCATTGGCTATTACTTAAATTAAATCGGTTACATATGCGTTAATCAACAAAAGAGGTGAATTGCAACTAACCTGATAAATCAAACGACAAGGAGTAATACCGATTTGATTCAATTGCATGACCAATTTCTTACCTGCGCAGTACAAATTACAATGTCACGCAAAATATATGATTGGCAAATATAACACACAATTTCACTTAATTACCATAACTATAAAAGCTCCTTTAAACGGAGATCCATATAAGTTGAACGAATGACTATGCAAATTCAATAATACTGCAACTATTTCTTAAGAAACTCACAAATATATCAAAGGCATTATATGGTAATTATTCATTATGATCTTTAAAATAATTTTATACTGAAATTGACTCCAAATCTGTAATATACTAGGCATATTGTGACTCCCATAATCTCTTGGAATAAACTAGATTTACTTCATTCCTATAAAGGTACAAAATCACCCATCTTCCATACTCAAACTTTAATATTGTTATTTGCATATTTTCTACTTCAATAAAAATTGATGGATCCATCGCATTCAAAAGTTGCCAGACAAATTAGACGAGCAAGTGTTAACACAAAGCCTCAGCGAACATCAAATGATGACCAAGGTGATACTCTTTCTATATGATAAACATTACACTTACATATTTTATATGCACTTTTTCATCGATATTATATACAATATTAGTCAATGTACTCTCACATTGTTTTATAATTTACAGAAAACATAAGTTCTGACCACATTGCTGCATCACCAGTAGAAAGAAGAGTCGGAACACCTAGAACTCCTTTGAGTGAAATTACCAATGGTTAGTGTACATTAATATTACATAAATAACATTCTTTCATTTGCTATGAAAAAGGACAATATTTGATTTAGATACAGAAAGCTTACTGATATGTTCTTTTATCTTAATCAACAAGGCCAATGTAGCAGATTGTTCTGTGATAAACAAATACTTCCACCGGAAAATGAAGCTACTCATTCCAGATCAGAATCTAGAGTTACATTATCACCTACAACTGGTATAAGATCATGTATTACGTTCGGTAAGTATATCAGCAACAATAGTCATATATTTGAAGTAAAACAACACTGACCTAATTCTTCTAATATTACCTCTTAATAACTTTGGTATGTAAAAGGAAGTTCACATTTTATTGAATATTTCATACTTTTCAAAGGTCATATAGATCACATTATACACGTTAGACAAGCGGGGTTGTATTTTTATAAGGAGGTAACAATACTGAATATATTTAACATGAACTTAAATATCAAGGCAAAAGTAGCGGACCATTCATTGATAAACAAAGCATTCCAGTGGACAAAGTTTCTTCACACTCTGGATCAGATTCTATAATTAGATTATCAACTACAGTAGGTAGAAGCTCGCCTATTGCATCCGGAAAGTATATCATTCAAAATAGTCAGATCATTCAGAGTATAGCAAGAAACTTCGCTAACACCTCTGAATTTACTTCTATCGACTCTGGTGCGTGTTCTTCTCAATATTACTTTCTTATTGTAGTTGAATAAAATTTTAATTTCGCACTTCATATAGAGAACGTTTTCTATATACAATGTCTACAGGTACTGAAAAGTTGAAATCCTCTGAACATGGATGCCGAAGTACATACGAAAGAGGTACTATAATTATATTTTATGCGTAGAGCATGAAGTTTAGCATTTCGGGTGTTAGATTAAGTCGCATTAAAATTTGAGGAAACATAATGTCATCTAATATCGATTCAGGTGAATGTAGCCGCAACATGGAAACCAACCAAAATCACTTTAATTGACAGTTTATACACTAACCATGATGACGAAGGTAATGCCTTTACCATATTTCCACTGTAACTTTCTATAATTTCAGTGACATGCATAATATATTTTCAATTAAGTTTAAACCTATTAACACTTCTATATAGTATATGTACTAATATATAACTATACATAAAACAGAAAACGACTCTTCAGACAGTGAATCAGACAAAGGTAACCGCACTTAGTTCACATTTCCACTTATTTATGCAATCACCTTTAATTTGTAGACCACATATTTAACCTATGAATTCTAACTAAAATTTATTTTATTTATGTGCAACAGAAGAAGATGACTTGCCCACATTCGGCGAAGGTTATCATATACTCCGTAGATTCTAAATTTGATTATTTGGCAATGTTTTTTATTCACATACCATTGTTGAAGTATTATCACTTTGTTTGTTTAGACTATTGGGACATTGGAGATCCAACATGGTGTTGTGAATTTTGTGGATCAATTATGTGGTTTCATGAAAGGGTGCGGAAAGATCGTAATTCTGCTAACCCAAAGTTTTCAATGTGTTGCATGAAGGGAAAAGTGAAACTCCCACTCCTCAAAGAACCCCCTACAATACTCAAGGAGTTGACTGCTAACAAAGATGCCAAAGGAAAGAAATTGATGGACAATATTAGAGCTTACAACATGATGTTTTCCTTTACATCCATGGGTGGAAAAATAGATAAAACCATTAACCGTGGTCGGTCCCCCTACTCATTCAAATTAAGGGGTCAAAATTACCACAGCATTGGAAGTCTCCTGCCAAAAGAGGGTTTGCCTCCAAAGTTCACCCAACTTTATATATATGACACTGAAGAAGAGGTCGCTAATAGGCAGCGAGCCATAAGGCACACATATATCAAACTATTAAATCTCCTTCGTTTTTATAACGCTAACATACTTGACAAAATTAGTCAGGAGGGTTTTCAAATTGGATATGACATTGTCGTTATCACCTTATTATTATTTGTATAATTAAATATAATTTGTTCAGTATTAACATTTAATGATTTCATTTCAGCCCAAACAATCCAGAAGCATTTGATAGAGAGTTAATTGATCGACTGAAAGACATGTTAGATAAACACAACTCTCTCGATAAGGCATTTAGAATGGCAAGAGACTGTTTTGCCTCCAATGGTTGTAAAGATATAAAACTACGGCTAATAGGGAGAAGGGCAAAAGACGGTAGAATGTACAATCTGCCAACTGCATCTGAAGTGGCAGCTCTCATAGTTGGAGATATCGGTTGTGCAGTTGATGAGAGAGACATTATCGTGGAGACACGAGATGGTTTGCTACAAAGGATAAATGAGTTGCATCCATCCTATCTTCCTCTCCAGTATCCGTTGCTCTTTCCTTATGGCGAGGATGGATATAATACTGATATATTGCATTCAGGTTTTGATGTTGCTCCAGAGGAGAATTCAAAAAAACGATTCAGACTCACTATGAGGGAATTCTTTGCATTCAGAATTATGGAAAGGAAAGGCGAGTTTTCTGTTTTGCTAATTGCAAAAAAATTGTTCCAACAATTCTTGGTTGATGCTTACACAATGATTGAGACGGAGAGGCTAATTTCATACGCCGAAACCAAAAAATACTACGAGCAGACAAGTATATCACATTGAAAGAGTCTGTTGCTCAAGGAATAACCAATCCCGCTGCTAGAGGAAGACGTATAATTCTACCTTCTTCATTCACTGGTTCATCAAGGTACATGATTCGAAACTACCAAGATGCGATGGCCACTTGCAAGGAATTCGGGTTTCCTGATCTATTTATCACATTCACTTGCAACCCAAAATGGCCAGAGATTATTAGATACGTCAAGAGGATTGGTGTGCGACCAGAGGATAGACCGGATATTCTATGTAGAGTATTCAAAATAAAGCTTGATCAATTGATGAGGGACTTGAAACATAAAAAGATATTTGGCAGAGTACAAGCAGGTTAGCCTTTTAGTAAATTGTGTTTGAGTTACTTCTTTGTTAATTATTTTTTTGTAAACGGATCATTTTCAATTAGTTGCTTAACCTAACTAATATTATCAAAATTGGCAGTTATGTACACCGTGGAGTTTCAAAAGCGAGGTTTGCCACATGTGCACATACTACTCTTTCTACACCGAGATGATAAATTTCCGAATCCGGATTCTATTGATAAAATCATTTCAGCCGAGATACCCGACAAAAATAAAAACCCACGGTTGTACCAAGTCGTGAAAGAACTGATGATGCACGGTCCTTGTGGCACCGCTAGAGGTACATCCCCGTGTATGGTAAATGGAAAGTGCTCAAAGCACTTTCCGAAAAAATACAGTGATAGCACATCTGTTGATAAGGAGGGATATCCGGTTTATAGAAGAAGGGACAATGGTGCAAATGTTATTAAGGATGATATTGAACTTGATAATAGATATGTTATCCCATATAATCCTGGACTGCTCCTGAAGTACCATGCCCACATTAACGTCGAATGGTGCAATCAATCTAGGTCCATCAAGTATTTGTTTAAATACATCAATAAGGGCAATGATCGTGTTACTGCGGCTGTCTCCATTAGTGACACTGAAGATGTGGATGAAATAAAAATGTACTATGATTGCCGATATATTTCTGCATGTGAAGCGTCATGGAGGATATTTGGCTTCGATATACGCTATAGAACACCGTCAGTTGAGAGATTAAATTTTCATCTTCCAGGAGAACAAAGTGTTGTGTATAATGAGACAGACTCACTTGATGATATATTGGATAAGCGTTCAGTTGATGAAACAATGTTTGCCTCTTGGATGGAATGCAACAAGAAATATGATGAAGCAAAACTTCTGACATATGCGGAGTTTCCGAAAAAATTTGTATGGAAAGCCAATATACGTGAATGGAAGCCGCGTCGCAAAGGATTTAGTATAGGGAGAATATATCACGCGTCCCCTGGATCTGGCGAACGATACTATTTGAGGACGCTATTAAACCACGTGAAAGGTCCAACATGTTATGAAGAAATAAGGAAATTTGGTGATGTCGTACATAGCTCTTTTAAAGAAGCCTGTTACGTAAGAGGTTTACTTGATGACGATAAGGAGTACATTGATGGTATAATAGAGGCAAGTAGATGGGGAACGGCAACTTATTTGAGAAACCTTTTTGTGATTCTCTTAACATCTGGAAGTGTGTCAAGGCCAGAAGAGGTCTGGGAAAAGACATGGAGCTATTTATCTGATGACATTCTACGTAAACAGCGGAGACTATTCCAAATTGAAGGTATAATTATCAAATTAGTTTTTTTTTTTTAATTCTCTTTCACCAGTTCAAAGCGCGTAAACATGGTTGTTAATTTGGCTATACTCAACGTAACAACATCAATTATTGTTTTTATCAGACTTAAACCTTACTGAAGAGGAAATAAAAAACTACGCACTGATTAAAATTGAGACCTTACTCCAGAGAAACGGTAGCAGCCTCAAAAGATTCTCATCAATGGTTATTCCGAGCGAAGTACTCATGAGAGAATCCGGTAATAGGCTACTGGCAGAGGAGCTCTGCTATGACAAAATTTCTTTGTCTGCAGAACATGCTAGGCTCCTACCATGTCTAACAGATGAGCAAAGAGTTGTTTATGATGACATCATGGCTGCCGTCACTAAAGACGAAGGTGGTACCTTTTTTGTTTACGGACATGGTGGAACCGGTAAAACCTTTTTGTGGAAGACGTTATGTGCTGGTATTCGATCTAAAGGTGAGATTGTCCTGCCTGTTGCATTAAGTGGGATTGCAGCGTTGTTGCTACCTGGAGGTAGAACCGCACACTCTAGGTTTGGCATTCCTTTAAATGTTGATGAAGACTCCACTTGCAGCAATATAACACCAGATTCTGATTTAACAAGGCTACTCATTAAGAGCAAGCTTATAATCTGGGTTGAAGCGCCGATGACTAATAAATTTTGTTTTGAAGGTTTAGACAGAAATTTGAGGGATGTTATGCGTTTTCACAATGGGCAGTATGCAGACAAACCATTTGGTGGAAAAATTGTCGTATTTGGTGGGGATTTTCGACAAATCCTGCCTGTTATACCAAAAGGAACTAGACAAGAAATTGCACATGCTGCACTAAACTCCTCCCATCTATGGCATTCATGCAAGGTTTTGAAGCTCACAAAGAACATGCGACTTCAGTCAGGAAGCATGAGTTCAGCGGCTAATGAGATTAGAGATTTTTCAAATTGGATATTGAAAGTCGGTGATGGCGAAGTCGGAGAACCTAATGACGGTGAAGTTGATATACCAATTGAAGATGAAATCTTAATAAAGGAGGCAAGCAATCCGATAGAGGCTATTCTCAAAAGCACATATCCCTCTATCCATGAAAATATGTGGAATTCTAAGTATTTTCAAGAGAGGGCGATTCTGGCTCCTACTAACGAGATAGTTGCTAAGGTTAATGATTATGTACTATCAAATATGGATGGGGATGAGAGAGTGTACTTGAGCTCCGATAGTATAAGCAAAGCGGAGGGGTATGGAAATGATCAAGCAGAGTTATACTCAACTGAGTTCTTGAATTCAATCAGATGCTCTGTTCTTCCAAATCACGAGATTACCTTAAAGATTGGGGCTCCAATAATGCTCATGAGAAACCTTGAACAGTCTGTTGGTTTGTGCAATGGAACCAGATTAGTGGTTACCAAACTCGGTATCCACATAATCCAAGCAACCATAATATCTAACACGAACGTAGGTCACAAGGTTTTCATTCCCCGTATGAGCTTAACTCCCTCTGATACCAGTACATTGCCTATTAAGTTCCAGTGTAGGCAATTTCCAGTAATGGTTTGCTATGCAATGACCATCAACAAAAGTCAAGGACAATCCCTTTCACATGTGGGGTTGTATCTTCTGAGGCCAGTTTTTAGCCACGGCCAACTTTACGTTGCCGTCTCCAGGGTCACTAGCAAGAAGGGGCTGAAAATTTTGATATGCGATGACGACGGCCGAACTCTTAACAACACCAAAAACGTTGTTTTCAAAGAAGTGTTCGAGAATTTATAGGATGCTATTTTTTATTCTGTTTAATTTTTACTATGTTTAATTTACTAATACTAATTTTTTGTGCTGAATTAAATTAACCAATGAATTGGACAAGGTTTTCCTTATTTTCTAAAGGCTTTCAAAATAAGATCAATACATAATTTCCTACTGACTGTAAACAAGGGAGTACTCGGAATAGTCATGCATGGCGACGATGTCAGTATCATAATCGGTAAACAAAACGTTATATACGCTAATTAAGCTAATTACTTTAGTATAATTTAAATTACATATGAAATTACCTCTTATGGGTAAATGAAGGAGCAAGCTCCGGCAAAGACAAACTGATGCCAGAATCGTCACATTTGTCAAGATTTTTGTTGCTGCATGTACAATTAACTACAAGATCTTAGTAATACAATAATTATTAGATTGAGTCATTGTTGTATCCGAGCATTTTATAATATGATTTGACTTGGTTGTTGATTATTATGACTAATAATTGGAGATTATTACCTGGCTATGGCTAATTTGATATGAATTTGACCCAACACACATGGTGGTTCCATCATATGCAAGTTTATAATTACTTTCTTGATGATCCTTTGGAACAACTCTCTCATCAACCCAAAACACATGCCCTTTTGACCAATCAATTGAATCCACATATGGTGGTTCCATCAATTTTCTGATCAAATAAAAAATAACCCATTAAATCAAACAAATGGCAACATTTTCTTCAGAATCAAAAATTTCATAACAATCTAAAGTACCTTTTTGAGACTTGACTTCTGAAATTGAACATTTAGGGCTGAAGTTGTAAATGCCCTTTGAAGATAGGGATGAAATGGTATATTTGGGAGAGAGTGTGGATAGTTTGCTGAAATAGATTTGTTGAGTTTTGATGAAGAAGACGTGTGTCGATATTGGATATAGAGCTGGCAAGTCTGACCCGACCCGAGTGACCCGACCCGAAACCCGAGCAAAACCGACCCGACCCGACCCGAGAATACTGCAACCCGAAACCGACCCGACCCGACCCGATGACGACCCGTAACCCGTTGACGACCCGAAAATCAGTGACCCGAACCCGACCCAGACCCGACCCGACATTGACCCGACCCGATATTGACCCGATTAAATTGACGCTCTGACAATTATTAACCTTAATAATGATCAAAATGAAAGTGATTTATTGTTTAAATTGATCTGTTTGACTTAATAATGAATTAATTAAACCAAATAATAATTTAAAACTAGATTTAATGGAAAAATATTGAAATATTGCGAAAAAATAACCGGACCCGATTACGACCCGACCCAAACCCGACCCGACGTATCATTTGACCCGAAAATGACCCGACCCGATAACGACCCGAACCCGACCCGACCCGACCCGATAGGGGTGTCTGACCCGATACGACCTGAACCCGATACGACCCGAACCCGATATGACCCGACCCAAACCCGACCCGACTGACCCGATTGCCACCTATTGGTGTTTGATTAGTTTGGTGAAAGTGAATGGAAGGTAATAATGAGAAAAGTTGATGGATCAGATGCCATTTAATGTTGTATTGTTAGAGTGTCTTGTGTGCTAATAGATAAGTATTACTTTGTACACCAAGTTGAGACGGATAATAAACGTCTTAGGTTTAATACGAGTCAAATATTACTACATACTACCACATGGTGTGAAAGAGGACAACACTTTTGACATTTTCTCGGCAAAAAATGGAACAATTTGATATGTATTTGGCCCGTCTTATACAAATTTAATCTGAATATGAAAATGGCAAATACCGTCTTTGTGACAACCCTCGTGAATGCGGAAATATAAAACATACAAGCATGTGAATTATATAGCGGAAATATTAAGTTTTTAAAAACCTTTATACATGCAAGAAGAAGTATACGAGGAGTATCAAATATTACAAACCAAGGTACGAAATAAACTACAACAAGAGACGAAGTCTCTCCAATTGTTAACAAAGTAAAAGTGATTAGCAAAACAAGCTAATAACGTCTAGAGGTGTCTCATCCAGGGACAACGCCCGCTAGCTCACACCTGAACCCAAAATATCATAGCAAAAAGTCATCCAAATCAAGCAACCTGTTCATCCATGAAAAACATGAACGCCACAGTCAGTGGGGAGTAACTCCGGGTTCTCCCAGCCATATCACATTAAACGTACATAGAAGGAAATACAAAAGTAGAGCATGCATACATAAGGATATACATGTGAGATACGACAAGGATAGATAGGCAATTCAATATATCATGATAAGAGCATAAGAAGTAAAAGTCCGAAACCATCATGTTATACAAAACTCGGGGAAGACACTCTTAGGCAACCGAATACGCTCCCTAGGGCTTACATCTCACCGTTAGCGGTATAAGTTTGATAAGATTGAGACTCGACAAACAAACCATGCCAAGTCAGCAATGACCATGAATAAATCCATCATATTATCATCCATTCAAGCATACCAATACATAGACGATGCCCAATCATGCAATGACCATGAATAATAAGTCATGAAATCACGCATTCAAGAACGACGACACAAAGACGACATCTCTCACGGTAAATGAAACGCCCTAGCACCGTGTACATGGCAAGTATGATTAACAGGCATCCACGGGATAAACATTTCCCTGAACTCATACACGATCAACATTTCGTATATGTAGACTAATTTTCCTCCTGGTAGAACGACGATATAAATACCCGGTCCTAGTCTAAACCTGCCAGATTCTCGGAATAAACGGTTACCGATTC
>JAIUZE010008035.1:0-21371 GCA_022085475.1 Heliosperma pusillum | reverse complement strand
GTTTTCAATTTGTCAGCTTTTCTTGAGCCACATTTGAGTGACACAGTTCAGTCTATTACCAAAGATATTCTTAGTACTGAAAACACTACTGGAAAAGAAGACAACAATGACACCATCCTTTCATTTTCCCAAGACACGTTTTTTGATAGGCCTGATATTTTGGCAATCGTCGACGCTACAACAAGAGCCAAGGAGTCCCTGCTACACCCAATTGGTATTGAACCACCTAGCTTCTCACTTGGGTTGACACAAGACTTCTCAACATACACTGAATCTCTCGTCGATCCTCACTCTAATAAAGAGAAAGGAGGAAACGGTCAAGAACAACCTAGCTTTTCACTTGGGTTGACACAAGATTTCCCAGACTACACTACATCTCCTTTCGATCCTCAAACTCACGAAGAGCAGGAAGAAAGTGGACATGAACAAGAAGCGCATTATGCAGGAGAAGGAGCAAAAGACGGTGGGGGGAAAAGAACACCAAAAAATAGGGACAAACGATTACCTGGAAAAGAATTTAGATCACCTTACCTTGTCAGATGCATCAACCCGAAGTGCTTGCCAACAAAAAGAGAGATATATTTAGCATCTTATCTACTATCAACGACAAGTATGCCGCTGTAAGACACCAAATCCCTTAAACTTTCTTTTTCTTATTTAATTATTTATTAATAGTTCCTTACTTGTTAAAGGAACTGAGCATCAACAAAAACCGTCTTAAGTTACATATGACTGTTTTTTTTCAAATTCATTATTAAACTAGGTTTTTTCATTGTAGTACCTGTATGTTCAAATGTGGGAATATTTTTACAACAAACAAGGATCTACGTTCTCTTGTGACAAAGGATTCATTCGTACAAGCAAATGTGATAAGTACATATTCTTTTATCCTCAATTATAGAGAGATATAAAAGTCAATCATCTCCATCAAGGGTATTCTTCCCCATAGAAGTTACAGTAAGTTACCTAACTTTATGAGCATTCATAAGAACATTTTTGAGTATTATCATAAAGTTTTTGAGCATGTCTAAAATATGTAGGAAGATATCCAACTTAATCAGTATTTTTTTTTCTATTTTTTTTTTGAAAAAACAGACGAAATTAGTGAGCTTCGATGACTATGAAAAATCGTATAACCTTTTCAAGGCTGACATGGATATCTACTTTGAGAAGTGGAGCATATTTGAATCTCCAGACCAAGTCGATATGTTTTTCTTCCCCTTTTATGTGAATAGACATTTCTTTGTCGCTTGCTTCAATGTTCGGTTCGGTAAACAACGATATGATTTCCTAGACAACAAGCCTGACGGAGGATCGTCAGTGGAAAAATATTTAGATCTTCCATCAAAATTGGTATGGATTACTTATTAAACTTGCTGAGTTTACATTTTAGAAATTTTGCATGTGATTCAAATCTCTTACAACCTTGACTTGCTAATCATTTACATTTCAGCAAGAATTTTTTGCTAAATGGCTTGTGAGCAAGGAATCGTGCACGAAAGCTTCGCTTGTACGAGGCCTTACAATTATACGACCGGAAATGAAGTGGCGTGATCAGTCAAATGATTGTGATTGTGCTGTATATACGATGCGGCACATGGAGACATATCAAGGCGTATTAAAAGAATGGGACACAGGACTCGAGAAAGGCCAGGTAAATCAATTTATTTGTAAAACGTGTAACTTAGATGAGAATTTGAGCAATCTGCCATATTTTTTGAGCATTACATGAAATTTTTGAGTATTAAGTTTTTTTACAGTATCTATTTTCTTGTCACAGTTCAAGCCTCTGCATAATTTGAGAATCAAGTATGCGTATGATATTGTTAACTTCGAGAACAATGATTTGAAAGCGGAAGCGGTGTCTCATGCGACTAGAACAAAATTGAAGGCCTTGAAGACATAAGCTTATCATGTAAACTTGACGATGGTGTAAATATTTATGACGCTAACTTTTGTGAACAATTTTAGGATGGTTATTAGTTTACGTTTTTTTTATCAACATTGACCAGTGACACGGTTTCTTTGTACTCCTTTCGTAAAAAAGCCTTCCTTTCAATAATACACCAATGGTTTTGAGCAATTTTGTTCATTTTACGAGCAATTGTCGTACGACTCTATCATTTCACACATGTTATATGAAAAACATTAAACCACACGATGACACAAAGATCAAACTGGCAACAAGTAAAAAATAGTGATGAAATAGAATTAACGTAAATCAAGTGTATCCGTGACGGGGTTGATATAGAATTAACTATAATGAATGATATATGTACATAAACAAAGATTAACGTTTTATGAGCATGTTGGTAAACAAATTGAGCGTATGTATAAAATTTATGAGCAAAAGTATTGTCATCTATTTACAATTATAAAGAGACCGAATTTATTAGCAAAAAAACGCTAGAATAAAGTGGTTCACATGGAATAAAAAACAAACAATACAAAATATAAAAAAATTATAGATGATAATCCTCTTAAGTCTTAAGTCATCAATATTTCACGAAGTCCTGTGTGCGAAGGGACATTATTGTCTCCATGTCCAGCCATGCCCTCCTTTAATACGGTATTAGCATTTGTTTTTTTTCGAGCACGAGTTGCAGCTGCCTTGTGTGTCCCGCGAGCTCGACTAGTTTTAATATCTATGATGCTCCTCTTTCTTGTAAATTTTTCACCCTTCTTCGTCTTTCTCTTTGGATTTTGTATAACATCTACATCACCCCCTTCGTTATCGGATATATCTATGCCACCCAAAACAGCTTCAATTTCGGCTTTCGCCTTCCCAAAGCAATTATTAACAATACCTCTTGTTATTTCATTATCAGCACTAGCAATTATAAGCTTATGAAATTGGCGATGCATGTCAAGTCTCCAAACAGGGCCTGCTATCGTTCCCCTTCCCGTAGACCCTTCACTTATGTCCTCCTTTGGCTTCGCTTCTCTAGTCCATCGTTTAAGAACATAACTCGATGGTATCTTATCCACACAGTTACAGTGATAGACAAATAGAATGTGACGGCACAGAAAGCCACCCTCTTCAAACCTTTTACAAGTGCAACATGCATAGCTTGTCGATGGATGAAATGATACAATATGAGCAAACTCGTCAGTACGTTCAGTATAGACATAATAACATAGTGTATCGTCAATACTGGGTATCACCTTATGTTTATAAGACATGCCCTTCACAAACTCTTTTTCAAAACGCTTATAAGCTCCAATCGTATAAACATTACTACCAAAGTCAAGTAACGAACAAGGTATAGCAACCTCAGGCTTACCCTCCCAACAAAGACTATTGTCTTTACGTTCATGACTCCTCCATTCACTCAATACTGTCCCAAATATGTCATAAAAGTCACATAGGCTAGTGGTCTTACTAAGTCTTCTACAAAGGGAATGGTTAGTCGACTCACTCCGTTGAGAGGATAACACTCCAGCGGAGAAATAATCTTTACCATACGCACAACACCACTTCTGCCTCTCCTCGTATAATCTATTCAACCATGGGTGATGTGCACAATCATACTCCTCAATTAACCTGAAAAAAGTATATATTTTTATCACCACAACTTTTCGAGTTCACACATAAAAAAAAACATAACTTTTCTGAGCTTTATAGTTTACTTTTCGAGCTGACACCACAAGTTTACGAGTTCACTCATAAAAAAATGTTCTTTCTACTAATTTCATACATTAAATAAATTGCAAACACAGAACGTTTTTGAGCTTTATGGTTTAATATTCGAGTTGGCACCACAAGTTTACGAGTTCACTCATAAATAAATGTTATTTATACTAATTTCATACATTAAATAAGTTGCAAACACGTAACGTTTTTGAGCTTTATAGTTTATTTTTCGAGCTGGCACCACAAGTTTACGAGTTCACTTAAAAAAATGGTCTCTGTACTAATTTCATACATTTTAAAACATCTATACATATCTCATACACTTATAAACACGTAACAAACATAACTCAAACACATCTTATTATCATGTAGAAAGTACCTTTTCCAGCAATGTTCTAATTCTTCTTGTGTATGACATCGCTTCAAGATACGACTAAACAACTTGTTGAAACCTATTTTATCTTTTAATTGTGCAAGATGCCCAGACGAATTTTTAAATAAATGCCACACACATAGCCTATGCTTTGACTTCGGGAAACAAGTTACAATAGCATTTGCCATCGCCTGAGATTGATCTGTCATTATAGTCCGCGGTTGTATACCACCCATCGACGCCAAAAATGTCTTGTATAACCACTCAAAGGATTCTGTGCGCTCATTCAACATGAAACCAATGCCGAACAGACAAGTTCGAGTATGATTGTTAATCCCTACAAAAGGTGCACAAATCATGTCATATTTGTTCGTACAATAAGTTCCATCATTTCCAAGAAGCTCATAAAATGCCTCATAATCCTGCCTCATGATTCTATCTCTAAAAAACACACTCACAAGGGAATTATCTTCATCTAATTCAAAATCATAATAAAAATCCACCTCATTTGCAGTTCTTTGCTTCAAAATGTTTATAAGCGTGTTGCAATCTGTACTATCGAACTGTTTTTTCATTGCTTTTTTTACGGCGCTTGCAGCATCCGCATACTCAAAACCCACCACATGGGACCCTCCCGCCTCTTTAACCAAAGATCTAAAACCATCTGCTATACCAATACCGCTACTTCGCAAATGTACAAGGTATTTAACCTCACTATCATCAATCTTTTTGTGGCTTCTCAAAAGATGAACTTCACTAGGATGACAAAACTCATGATTGTGTACCATTTCATGTCGTGAGCACACATATTTACCATCAATAATTTTAAAAGAGACCATCGCCTTACACCCTGTTCTCCGACTCAACTTTGAATAATGTTTTCCCAAAGTCCCCTTTTCTGCTTTATTACCCTCTTTGCAACAACAAAATTCCCTAGAAACAACTTCGCCTTTAGAATTTTTCCTCTCATTGGAAATCCTGGTCCCAAAACACTTCATATATGAATATCTATTATATGCCTTATAAGCTTCAACCTCGGTTTCAAATGTAAGTCCGATCAGTTCGGACACTTTAGCCTCGACCCATACATGTTTTCCATTAGAATCTGAAAAAACATTAACATTAGCAATTTAGCCGAATAATTATCAAATGCTAATCAAACTTTCTGAGCTGTAATAGAAAGAAATTGAGCAAGGTAAGAAAGTTTATGAGCACATGCTTATCTCCAGAAGTCCCTACTACTACATGGCTAATCAACTATCATTTTCCAAGTAGACCAATCCAATTAACAACAATAAAACAGACTTATGTGAGATTATACAGATTTTATGAAACTTTTTGAGTATCATGATAATCTTTTTGAGCTGTTTAGTTTTTTGAGTTTTAAAACAAAATTTCTGAGTATTCCACCTAATATATTCAAAGACGACTAATCCAATTTACAACAATAGAACGGACTTACATAAGATTTTGCTCATTATGTGAGACTTTCCGAGCATTGAACCAAAGTTTCTGAGTCGTCTTATTTTTCTGAGATTTTGCTTATTTTTCCGAGCATTGAACGGACTTATTTGTTTTTGAGCATTGAACTAAAGTTTCCGAGCATTATGTGAGATTTTTTGTGTATACTTCACTGAATAAAATAAATACTAGTACTACAACAACAACGTACAATAAATATTTATAATAATTTTACCAAACAAACTCTATTGATCATAGTGTTAAGTATTTGTCAATTAATACTAGGGTTTATAAGAATTTTGAAAACGATAGATACCTAATACAAGAGAATTACGATCATTGCTATATTCTTCAGTTTGCTCATCAATTGGTGTAGAGTCCGTCATATCCAAGTCGTTCATCACCTCTAATTGCATGATATCTGTTGAAATTTCTGCCATCGATCATTATAATAATAATAATAGTTGATTTTTTTATGTTTTTTTGGGTAGAATGAGAGGAAACGTTGAATTGATTTTGAGATGTTAACTGTTGTTTCCTAATAATGTGGTAATTAGTTATCTTATTTGCCAATTTAATGGAATTTTGTTTTAGTTGATTTTTTAATGAATAAAAAGACTTTCATACCCTTGGATGTAATACCTCAGAGGTACCATCCATTAACTGGGTTTCTTTTCAAAAAATGGAAAGCATTTTTAAAATAATGCTCGAAAAATAAGTACTTGTCGTTTTGGGTTGACTTTAAAACTATTTATCAAAATGGTTTTCACGTAGGTTCGGATTTCGCAAACCAAAAACATGGAGGAAACACGCCATTGGAAATGGCGTATTTCTAGTGAGTAGGAAAATGTAAACTTAAAAAAATGAACTAAAAGTAAACACGCCATTAGGAATGGCGGGTTTTCTTAAAGAGACACGCCATTGGGAATGGCGTGTCTATGAACAGTACAATTTTTTTTTTTTTTTTTTAAAAAAAAAATAATAATTTAAGACACGCCATTTGGAATGGCGTGTTTGTTCCATCTTTCAGGTTTTGAAAACCCGAGCCTACGTGGACACCATTTTGATAAATAGTTTTGAACCCGACCCAAAACGACAAATACTTATTTTCTTAACATTATTTTAAAAATGGACTCCAAAAAATGTCATTGTGTGATTATATTTTTTATAATCTCATCTACAATATACTTCATCCATTCATAACCAAATACACTATTTACCTTTTACATATTTGTCAATACACATACTACAATGTAAATATCTTTAATTTTACATTGTAAAAAATATTAAAAAAAAATTCGATAGTCTTATTGTATTTAGAAAGACGAATCAAATAATAATTGATGATTAGATGTGGTAATCGGGTCGGTTATGGGTCGGGTCATAGCGGGTTCGAGTTGTGTCTAGTCAGTGACGGGTTTCAGGTCAGTTACAGTTCAAGTCGAGTCAACTTCGGGCCGGGTCATCAGCGGATGGAAAGTCGGGTCGAGTTATTAGCGGGTCAGTACTGGGTCAGGTTATCAACATATATTTTATCTTATGTATTTATGTTTGATGAGTAATTTTATGTTTAAACAATGTAGTTGATGTTTGAAGGGAGATGGTCAATAATTGGGCATTGTAGTGTTTTATTTATGTGGTGTTTTAATAGTACGTGTTGTGTGACTTGTGTCTAGAGGTGATCATCAGCCATGAGTGTATACAATTCTTTAATTAATCAAATGTGAGACGGTCTCTCAAGAGACTAACTCAATTAACAAATGTGAAAAACAGCATGAGCGTAAACGACTCTTCGAGTATGCCAATTCTTGTAGATTATAAAGAGTTTAAGTTTACGAGACACTCTCAAACGATATTAGAGACTCTAACTTTTATAAACTACTTACATCTAAAATAATAAGTAATAATAGATCTATAATTGGAATAGCAGCTAATACTTAAGGATAAATCTTAGCAACTTATGGGTAAAAGAAACCACTCAATAACAATCCTATGCACATAAGAGATTGTACATATGATGGAAGATAGTTTATCTCCATAATCCGGCAAAGGAGTCGGAGTCGGAAAGAAGACCACGATCGATTTGGCTTATAACTTCATCAAGAGAAATTTGAGGCAAACCGATAAGGCTCTTGATATGTCTCGAAAGAGAATTGCTTAAATTCGGTATGACATAAGACTATAAGAGGTATAAAATGTGATCTTTAAGTTGGAAATATTCACAAGCTAAGTATAAGAATAACGTTTCTGATTGTTGTATTTAACATTAGTAGTTAAGGAAATGCTTGATTAGTTGAAGACTAAGCTTTATTCCATGCACTCCCTCTATTCCATTTCCTCCTCTGTTCTCGTTTTAACTGATCTAGCGCCTCGCAGCGGACACTGTATAAGAAACGATCACTTAAACCCCCCCAAAAAAAGCGTCAGACATAGTAAAATTTGTAAGCGAGTCTATACATAGAAAGATGAATTTGGTATAATAATTATTGTATTACACAAATTATAGAATAAGGTTGTCTCACGCCGTGAAATGATATAACTTTATAGCTATGCTAAATACTAACACGCACAAATAAAACCAAGAGACAAAATCTCATAAAGAAAATAAATAGTACGGAGTATCAATATAATCTTGGATTGTAAGATCGTTCAAGGGAGCAGAATGACGATGACGAAGACCAGTCAAGGGTGCTGGCCTATCACGGCCACGGCATTGCCGCTTACAATCGGTATATTAATCGGCACAATAACCTGATTACCACTTTGAACGCCAATAGTAAATGATGAGCGAGCACCATAAGCCGCGATAGTAGTCACTGTGAGAATGACAATGACTAACACCATCAAATATTGAGATGCCTTAACCATCATTTTTTGTAGTAACTAAGTATGTATAATGTAATTTGTGACTTGAGTTGTAACTTCTTGTGTATTTTGTTTCTTATTATGTTACCAGTATTTATATAAGTTGAAGCAATCACAAGGAGTAGTTCTACAGTAGTTGTCAATTGTCAAGTTATGATTATCAACATTATCTCTGTTTTCTAATGATTCTGCTTGGTTGTATGATACGGAGTAGTAGCTATGACATGCCTGGCTTCTGCGTCTTGATGATTAATAACGAGATTTGCCGGATATTATGGGATTGAGTTTGTTGGATATGATTTTACGATAGGTCTCCCTTCAGACGGCTTACTTCGTCTAAAGGCTTTAGACGTGCTGATGTGATCATTTTTGCGGTCAGATCTAACCATTTGTAAATGATCATCTGATCATAAAAATGGTCACATAAGCCCGTTTGAAATGAGATTTTGCGTTGATTCTAAGTTCTAACTACTCGTATTTTATATCGAACATTGTAGACATAAAATTGCATCGCATATTATTAAACGGAGTTTATTTTCGCAGTACGTTTTTTACTCATTTTAGTACATTTTACACAATAATTTCCATTTGATACCCCATTTATTCTCTCTCATCAGGAATGAACACAAAATCAATTTCTACCACTTCCTCACCATCCAACTTATAAAAAAAATACTCAATTTCTTTAATAATGAATAAAAATTTAACATAAAAAATATAATGAAGTTGTCAACTCTAAACCATTGAACAAATTGTTTTTTTTCCATGATTTCATTAATTTATTCTTCGTCAGATGCATTTTGAATCAATTAGAATTTGGTGGTGGTTCAAGTGGTAGTATGCTAGTGTTTGGCCGCTACAATGAGGATGACTGAAGAGGCGACGCCGCTGGTAGGAGGCCACAACAAGGGACGGGTCAAACTATCGTCATAGCGACAGTAGCCGAGCCGTACGAGCGGTAGGGACTTATGGTGGTTGCCATGCCTGACTTTCCCCACAGGCAACCTTCACACCGGCGTCCACCTGACCCTCCCTACCAGTGACGACCCTGCTCACCGGTGGCATCCCTCCTCATCGACGACCGACCTCACCCCCATGTCGATATGCTTTGTCAAATTTATGACGAATGAATGTTTTGACATTAGAGAGAAAACATTAGAAATAGATTAGAGAGGGAAAATGAGATGGGAAATGAAAGGGGTATAATTGTCAATCGTGTACTAAGATGAGTAAAATGTGTACTGCGAAAATCGATACCCTTATTAAAATGGGTCAAAGTTAAAAAACATTTTTGTATGAATGGGTCATGCCTTCTATTAAAAATTGGGCCGAAGTCTTTCCAAGTCCAAAAGAAAAAAAAATTCCAAGTTCAAAAGAAAAAAAACTACCAAGTCCATTACAAAAAAGAAACTATCAAATCCATTTTCTAAAAGATACCCAAAACACTTTTTTTTTCTTCTATAAATACAACATTTAGTCTTCATTTTGAGACTAATCGGCACAATCACAAAAAACACACTACACGCAAAACCTGAGATAAACACTCTCATTGCCTTTGTAATGTATGTTTTTTTTCCAAAAAAATGTCATTGTGTAATTATGTTTTTTTATAATCCCATCTACAATATACTTATTCATTCATAACCAAACACACCATTTACCTTTTACACGTTTGTCAATACCCATATTACAATGTAAATATCTTTATATTTACATTGTAAAAAATATTAAAAAAAAATTCGATAGTCTTATTGTATTTAGAAAGACGAATCAAATAATAAGTGATGATTAGATGTGGTAATCGGGTCGGTTATGGGTCGGGTCATATCGGGTTCGAGTTGTGTCTAGTCAGTGACGGGTTTCAGGTCAGTATAAGTCGAGTCAACTTCGGGTCGGGTCATCAGCGGATGGAAAGTCGGGTTGAGTTATTAGCGGGTCAGTACTAGGTCAGGTTATCACCATATAATTTATCTTATGTATTTACGTTTGATGAGTAATTCTATGTTTAAACAATGTGAAGGTGTATTAATTGTAGTTTTAAGTGAAAATAATTTATATATGTCAATTTAGTCCTATTTACGCCATTATTAAGCTAGTTTATTATCGGGTTGAGTGGATATCAAGTTACCGGTCAAGGCGGGTCAATTCAGGTTGGAAAAAATAAGGCTCTATCGGCTCACCCAATTTTCATATTCTATCGGACCACATTTTAAACGGGTCGGATCAGATTTTGCCAGCTCTTACGTTCATACGGTGATACCTATGTGCAAGTGGTATCACTAGAAATTTTGTTATGAATGTTTAATAAGGGAAGAGAGGAAGACCTATTTAAGGAGAGTTAAGATCACAAATTCTCATTGAAGACGGCGCATATATATCAATCTTTAATGAAAACGATTCGGATTTTCTATTACAATAGGCAAGTGGAAGGGCAAGTGGAAATCCAGTTAGTTCCACACGTATTCTCCTACTTGCCTCATTGTGACAGGGAATCTGACACGTCTTCATTGAAGACGGATATACCCGTCTTTAATGAGACTTACTTGAGTTAGATATTTTTGCATGGCTACCTTTCATATTATGGGCCTTTTGGCTAGGAATTCATTATTTTATGTACAAATCCTTGTTTGTTTAGGCTTTTTTTGTTTCAAGATGTATTAATATACACGAATTGTTTTATAGGATCATTTTACTAATAAGCACTACTACAAAAACAGGAAATGACAACGGTTAAAAACCGTTGTAATATTAAAAAGCGGATGTTGTTAAAGCCTCCGTTGTTAAAGGTTTTAACAACGTTCCGATTTAATGAAAATACCGTTGTGAATAGTTTTAACAACGGTACAAAGTCGTTGTTATTACTAGATAACTGTTGTTAAAACGTGTGAATAATTATGGTGGGAAATATACGAGAACGGTTCTATTAAATGAAACCGTTGTTAAAGGTATGATTAGTTTTTGGTGGGAAAGATTATAACAACGCTTTAATTTTTCAAACCCGTTGTGAATATTGTTAATTACAACGGAGTATAATAAAGAAGCCGTTGTGGAAAGTTTTAATAACAACAGGTATTTTAGAATACACCGTTGTTAAAGGTATGATAAGTTTTGGTGGGAAATATGTTACAACGCTTTTAATGAATTTTGAAAAACCGTTGTTATTATTTTTATTATTGTTTTTGAAAAAATTGTAATTTGTTCCCCTGCCAGTGAAAATCCTGCATAAATCAGCAGCAGTAGCAGCAGCACGCATAAACCAATTTCAGAAGCAGCAAAATGATATATCTATATATAAATCAGAGCAATTCATGTACAGGGCAATTCATGTACATGGCAATTCATGTACAGCAGCAGCAAAATGATATATACAACCAAAATGATCTCTTTCAGAGCAATTCATACTTACAACTTGCTCTAATTAATGACTTCTACAAATTAAAGTTCCCTATCTGCTTCCAAAATAATCTAAGTTTCATTTATTCTTTCTTACCATAATGTTCAAGGAGGTATTTGCCCCACAAGTCCCTTACCTCGTCTATATTGTGCTTAGTGTACTCAGGGACATGTGGCGTGTTGATTAAATACTGCGGATAAAACAAATAAAAGACATCGATCAGTAGGGTAACAACAGTATAGGCATACATAATTAGCAACATCGATCATATATATATAGCAGAAAAGATATCAGCCTAATGAAAAAAAGTAAATAATAGCTACATTAAACTACTAACTCTTTCTGGAATGTTGATATATCTTCGCCTAATAATCTCCAACATGAAACGACAAACGTAGTATCCACATTGTATGCTATCCGGCTGTTTAGGGACCTATTATTACATAATAAACGAAGAGACGAGAAGGCAATTACCAATTAGTTTAATGCGTAATTAAAAAAGACAGATGTATATGCGTAATTAGTTTAATGCACTTAATTATTAAGGTATTGTATTTGCGCGTACGTACCCCTGTTATCGTAATAAAAGTAGGGTCATCATCAGAATATTCTGTCGGTTGATCGCCGGTTGCTCTTTTCTTCTCAAAGGCCCTTTAAAAAAGGAAAGAGGCCGAAAGTCACATAAACTTACTTAATAATAATAAATGAAACTTAATATTATGTGCCAAATCATCATCACAGTATTATAAACTTACTTAATAATCAACTTCTTAAAGGTCTCGGATGGTTGTCTATGCAAAGAGTCCAACCAAAATACTTTCTTCATGGTCGGATTGATCGCTGCTAGCACCCAATGTCTCCTAGATCGAGAGACACATCATTATTAACAAGCACAACATGCATCATAACCAAACATATAAAAATGCAATTGTATTTGGAATCGTAATATTAATTATATATTACCCGACTTCATTATAAGGGGCAAAAATGAGCTTATTGTTTTTCGCCAATTCCCCAGCAATATAATCTACACGTTCTTCATACGAAAACATCCCGATATGCATAGATAAAACATTTGGGCACATGAATCCGTATTGAGGAAGTGGATTATTGGTCTCGGGGATCACAACCGAGTTCAAGTACCTACATGACGGTTTTAATTCCGATATTAAAAACACTATATCTTAGTCAGAATATTAGAATACTGCATGATTTAATTTATTAAGAAACTTACTTCATCCAAACATATAGGTGTTGGACATCAATCTCGTCAAGGCCAGCCCAAACGGCTAGCATTTCCCAATCCAGCATTGCTTGGCGTTCTACCCCTACAATATCATTCTCGAGCGGAATAATTATTAATTGCTCGCTTGCTATGCGTCTCTCAGCCTCCTTATAAAGGTCCAGCATCGCCACCGTTCGTACTTTTTCCATGTAAACGTTCCCATGATATTTAGTACGGGATAGACTCCTGACCTCTTTCAGCTTGGGGAAATGATGCGGTGTGCTACCTTTCACAACCTACATGTGGCTAACTAAATTAAGTTGCTCTTTCAATGATGAGGCGATAGTAGAACTTAAAATATAAAGAGAGTTGATTAAATACCTCATCAAGTTGTTGTATTGACGAGGTAGTAGAAAGATTATTGTCTATCGAGTTAGACTTATCCATGTTTTTTGTTACCTACAAAACAAAAATATAACATATAAATTTCACTATTTATGAAGGTGATGAACAAAGACAAAAGGCGGGTTAAATTAGATGTATTTTTCTAACCCCGGCTACATTCTGTTGAATTTTACGATCACGAGCCAGGAAAATGTGGCTTTCAGGCCATTGGACAAAACCGTTAACCGCATCTGTCAGAATTTGAAGTTCGTCGCGGACTGGGACGGGCAGTTTACGGGTTTCATAGCCCTTCGCAACCTCCACTATCCCCACTTTTGCATGCTTCGGCAAGAGTGGTACGCCATGAACCAAGATGGTTTCCGCTGAGTCATTGGGCTTTGGGTATATGAAACCCCGGGCAAGACGAACCAGATCCTTCTTGAATGAAGGGTCGGTGAGAAGAACAACTACCCGCTTTTTTGTGGCCTGAAGAATACACATTATTTACTAAATACCAAAATATAATAGATATCATAAATGATCTATATTGAGTATATAATGTAAAGCTAGTTACAAGTATTTATTGTTGGTGGGTAGGCTATTATACTTGAACATGTCTAGACCAGATTTAGCACTGACAGCATATACTAACTTCTTATATTCTACATACCTCATTAATGTCACCCGTCTTCTCAGCCGGCTCCTCAAGTTGTGTCCCCTTTTCAGAGTTATTTACCTTATAAAATTAATTAACCAATCAAAGGCATGGCTGCTGGAAAAAACAAATGCAGAGGTTCAAAATGGTTAAGTCGTATTTACCTTATCGGCTTGAGGTATCAAAACCTCAGCAGCATTAGGTACCTCACCCGTCTCCTCAAGTTGCGTCCCCTTTTCCGACTCATTTACCTAATAAAATACACCAATCAAAGGTATGGCTGCTGGAAAGAACAAATGCAGAAAAAAAAAATTCATATTTACCTTATCGGCTTGAGGTATTAAAACCTCGACAGCAGTAGGTACCTCACCCATCTTCTCAGCCGTCTCCTCATGTATTGGCAAGGTAGTAGTGTCTGCCTCTTGACAAATCTGTTGCACTACCTCACCCTTTTTAATGACATCCTCCATCATCTTCAATTCTTCTTCGGAAGGCTTGCCTCCAGAATTCATCTTCAGTATCACGGAGGCCAATAACTGAACCTGCACGCCCAAAATGTAGAATCAGCATTTTGTTAAAACAATAACATGTGAATTTTAAATGACAATAACAAATGGTACCATGTCAGCCTTCCCCTTATTTTTCTTCTTCTTGTTCGAGCTAGTTGTCCCATAATATTTCGTGACTCCGACATGTAATGGGACGCCCCTCAATCGACCTGGATGCTCGGGACGGCCGATCGCTCTAGCAAGAACGTCGTCACGACCACTCGGAGTGAATTTCCCTTCCGCAACCTCCTTCAGAACATTCTCCTATAATATATTAAATAAACTTAATTTAATTTTTGTTACTAAAATAAATAGATAGTTAGACATACAAGAATTGAACAATAAAGTTATTAAAAACCCGTCTTAATAAAAATAATACTTACTATGTTGGCCAAGACTTCCTGATCATATTCGTTACATGTTCGGGATCCTTTAGGCGTGTGCCCTTCTTTATAAGTTACGTGCCGATTCAAGTCGGTCACACCCTTTGACACCTACACGTTAACTCAAAAATAATATATGTATACATGTATATCAAGTCCAAGTATGATTAAAAAAATCTAATATATAGATGCTACTTACGAGATTTTCTTCTATCAATCTGTAACCGCCTCGAGAACCATAATATACCCCCCGCTTCTGTGAGATGTTAGCACGATTTCTGGCGCTAACGCTCTTCAAATCATATAAAATCGCAAGTAGATGAGACAATTAGAAAATTATAGATACAAGTAGAGTTTTAGAAAAATGTAACCTGAAACTTTTAGAAAAATGTAACCTTAAGTAGAGTTTTACAAAAATGTAAACATATGACATGGATACTTAACCTGAAACTTTTCAGTAGCTCGTTTCGCCTTATAATTATCCCATTGTTGCTGAGTGATGTTGGGGGGTACTTTGTCGGTGGGCTCTTATGCATCTGCCCCGTCTCCTTGTCGACATACAAGTGTAATTTGGCAAGGTCACACCTCCACTGCCTTAAGACTGCCGCTGCCTTACGTAATAGATACTTATTGATAACGGTTTATTTTACGTATTTTTAACCCACATTTCATCCTTTATTTTCTCAAATTAATAACCCGAGTTAGCCATATTTACCCATTTTAGTGATAAATAAAACATTAGTCTTTAGTTTTATATAATGCAATTTACATTACCTTTCTCGGAATTTTGGTACTGCTCTCGTATTTTTGTATTTATAGGTTCAAATCGAGTAGAGACCGAGTGAGAAAAGCGGGTTAAGACGAGAGTGTGTCCAAGAGCAAATTATCATTTGGGCCTAAACATGTGCCAACTTGTCTTACTTGTTGAGGCCACAAGCCCACAATTGCCAAGAATGGGCTGACAACAAAAAAAAGAAGGCAGGAAGACAAAAAAAAAGAGGAGAAAGAAAAGGACAAAAAGAAGAAAGAAGAAAATAAAAGAAGGGGGCCCACCTGTTTTGGAGGAAGCCGAAAAGAAAGAGAAACCAGAGGAGAGAAGACGGAAGAAGAATAGGAGGAGAAAGGAGGAGAAGGCAGTAGGTAGAGTATTTTAGGGTAGATTTTAGATTTTCGTCTTTCAATTTCATAGGAAAATTCCATCTTTTCTTCATTGTTCTTAAATTAGATTTAGTTTATCCTTCTAATTTACATTAATTGTATGAAGAACTTCTCATCTTATCCATCCTTAATTCAAGTTCGGTATAATTTTCTATCCCTCTTCTAATTTATTTAAAGTTGTTGTCTTTATTTAATTATGCAATTTATTAGTTAAAGTTTCCATCTTTATTAGTATTATCATGTTTATTGTTATAATTAGAATAGTTGCTTATATGTTTAATTTTAATTTAGAAACGATTAGTGAGTAGTAATCTCACTAGGGTTCGATTAGACCCCGACTTGTTTATTTTACATGACTAGGTCTCGGTTTTTATGAGTTGTTGAATAATCGGTTGAGATTGGTTAAGGGAATTTATATTGTTGTTTTTGTGTCTTGACCTTCCTCCTTGACCCTTGTCCACCGGTGGGAACCGGTTAGGTTTGGGATTATGGTTATTTCACTTGGCTAGTTTCACCGACTTAGGTTGAACACGGGAGTGGGAACCGAGGTGGGGTGCCCTTGACCTTCAATTAGAAGCCTACCCTTGGGAAAGGGAGGGGGATAATTGGGAAATTAGATGCGGACCTAAAGACTTAGACCATCGCTAGGATACCATGGGAGTGGGTTCTAGTTGTGTCCTAAGATACCGGTTGCGAACCCGGGTGGGAGGTAATCGGGACTACTTGTATTGACCGTGAACCCGGGAGGGAGGCGGGAGATACCTTGAGGCGTTTTCCTCTTAAACCGATTGCTTGACAACTTGTTAAAGATCAGAGACTTATGAATGTGAAAGAAACTTGTTGGTGGTGTAATCGAGCCCTAGGCCTTTCTTATTTATTTAATACGCTATTTCTATTAATTGTTTAGTTAGTTTAGTTGACTTATTTAGTTTTTAGCTTAGTTACTTAGCTTAATTTCAATTCCTTCATGATTTGCGTAGCTAGCTTTTAATTTAAGACGAACTTGTACTCAATCCTTGACCTCTCTGTGGATCGACCTCGACTACCGCTACTACATTAGTAGTTGAGTTTATAAATTTTCTTTTGGCCGGGGGAGGGCGACAAAAACCCCCGCGTCACTTATCATGGCAGTCTAGAATATCGAAAGCTTCCTGCATCATCATCATATATACTAATAAGCGGCTGTCTAATATCATACCTTTATACGAACCTTTATACGGCTTCCTGCCTTATGTAATAGTAACTTATGCAAAATAAAATGGTGTTTAGCTAAAGATATTATCATACCTTTATACGTTTCAAGAGTAAGTTCTGCAATGAAGGATTTATATTCCTGAAATCATCTAAATCTATAGGCACAAACTGTTTGGTTGTAACTCCAATCCAAGTGGCTAAATGGCTAGCATTTGGACCAGTAGGAACACCTTTCACACTCCATTTTATTTCCATCGGCGTTTTTGCCGCTATAGCTGCAAGGGCTGCAGAGCACTTCGAAGCACCCCTCTCACCAGGCTTATCCCCCTTATCATTGTTTTCTACTCTTTTCCGTTTTTCACCCATGATAATCCTAAGACACTAAGACCTTCAAAAGAAATGAAATAGTAACGGAACAGAGTCATGCATACAGCGATTCTAAAACCCTAAGACCTTGAAATGAATGAAATAGTAACTGAACAAATAAAGAGTCATGCAGAGATTCTAAAACTCTAAAAACTTAGAAAGGAATGAAACTAGATGATAAAGAGACCGATAAATAGAAAATGAAAACAAAAAGATGAACTTCAATCTTAAAACCCTAAAGACGAAACACAAAAATTACCTGATAAAGAAAATGAGAACAGGGTGATGATAAAGAGAACAGGATGATGATCACGAGTACGAGGAGAATGATGATGATAATAAACAAAAAGATTTGTGTTATAAACGAGGATGATTGTAAACGAGGAGGATGATGATGATAATGTACGTGTGTTTAATTTACTCTATAGGATTGTAAATTATTTTTTATTAAGAGAAACTAAAGGGTTTATTAAGAGACTATTGACAACGGTTATCCTACAAACCACCGTTGTTATAGAGTAATGACAACGGTTAAAGCACACCCGTTGTAGAAAGTAATAACACTAAAACAACGGTTTATTTATTATGACCCGTTGTTGAAAGTAATAACAACGGTGAAATTCTAAAACACCGTTTTTATAGATTATGTATATTTTTTTTAATTTTTCAGATACGCGCGCGCGGTATTAAAATTTGAGGCACGAAATAAACTCATTAACTTTGCTATAAATTAATTTATTTAACTTTGCTCTAAATTTAATTTAATTTATTTTACTTTGCTCTAAATTTTATATTATAGGCGTAAGTTACGTTTAATTATTAGCTCGGATCGGGTTTGGCTTGGGAATCAATTCCAATCGGGTTAGATTCGGCGGGTTTGTAATTAATAACTTTATCGATCGGGTTATTTATTATTATTAGTTTGGTTCGGGTCGAAGCGAGGGTCCTTTCGGCTTTCAATTCGTGTCTGTTTCGGGAATGATTATAATTGGGCGGGTCATCGATAATTTCCGGGTCAAGCGGATGTGGTATATATATATCGAGTCTAGATAGGGATCCTCGAATCGGGTCATTTTCTTTTTAATTAAGGACCTGGTTATTATAATTATCATGCATCACTAGTTAACCTGAAACTGATCGGGTGGCCAGGCCAGCAGTTACGGATCGGGCAATCCACTATCTAGAGCAAGTAGCTACGTACTTCGGGTCGATAGCTTTTGGGCCGGGTCGGGGGCACGTGTCATTATTAACCTCGTATATATGTACTAATTTGCAATAATATTGATGATAATATTGATGATATATATATATAATAATTAATGATGATGACTTCCGGATCATTAATTAACCTCGTACTACTTTGCAATAATAACAGATTCATCAATGCACATGCAAGTAAGTATTATATATACACGTCAATGTTTCCCAAATTAAATAATGATGATATATATATATGGGGTCGATCGACTTCGTTCATCAAGTACGCTAAAAGAGACGGATATATTGACGATGCATATATATATATATATATATATATATATTATATAGATATATATATATATATATATATATATATAGGGGCGGGATCTGGTGCGAACTAGAGTTCAATACGAACTTACGAACTAAGTTCAAATGGTCAGACAAATTGAATAAACAAAGTCAAACTTATACTTCAACACATACTATGCCCCGTCACTTTCAATCACCAACATCACCACCTGAACATAACTCCTTCTTACTCGCCCACTAACTTACTCTCGCCGGCGACCACCAGAACCCCGTCACGTGAACCCCGTATACACATCGTCACCGCCGTCATCATTTGAACTCTCTCAATGACTCACCATCCACTAAAATTAATCGCCGACCGCCGTTTCGGAGCTCCGTTTTTTACTTAAATTCCATGGCGAGCCGCAGTTTTGAATGTTTGTCCTCCCATTCACCGTCTGGGAATTAATATAGATCTGGCATTTAGATCTCGACTTTGATATCGACGGCGACGATTTTTTTTTATATGCCTTTGCAGGGTGCAAGCTCGGAGATGTGGGCAATGATGCTGCTGGTTCGTTCAGTTGAGGCGGGAACTGAATCCGATGCTCGAAGTTGGATCAATGGTGATGTGTAGATGGTGAATGACGGTGCTTATGAATGTGAACGTTGTCTAGGGGCCCTAAAAAAATCAATTTGATTGGAAACCTGGAGTTGACAGGAACGAGATAGGTCAAAACGCCATGTAGGTGCGTTTCGGCAAGCTCGGATTTCGGGTTTTGGTCTGGTTGCGTTTGTTGCATCGAGCTTGAACAACTCGAGCCATGTCGGCTTAAATTCTGTACTATACGGGTTCGGGTTTCGGTTTTTAGTTTTGAGTTTCAATGTGGTGGTATTTTAATGGTAATTGATAATGTTGAAGTGAAGGTAAAGACTAAAGAGTGACAACTCGTTTAAATTGTTAGATACATTGGCTTGACAACGGAGATTTAACTGGAGCTCGAGCTCCCATTTTTGGCAGTACGTCCTCAACCATTGTTTATCTGTATGACGGGGTGCCTTCATAAAATTCACAGTCATGTAGTAATTGTATTAACAATTGAGTACTAATGTTATGTACATATTAGTTGTTCTGTTGTTGAGTGATTAATTCAAATTTATATTGGCCATCTTTTGCTCTATATTTCTCATTTCATGTGCCAATTCAAACACATTCTATTTCTCATTTCATGTTTTTGGACTCAATTGACAACATCTTACTTTTTTTGAACTCGTTTCATTCTAGTAGTGAAATTGTGTATCTAGCAACTTAAATAAATGTATTTTAGTGGTAAATGTATGTATCTAGCAACTTAAAAGAGTTTAGCTAGCTAAATGTATGTATCTAGCTAAATGTATATCTATCAACTTAAAAAGGTGTATCTAGTAAGTTAAATAAGTGTATCTAGCTTGCCAGATATGTCTATCTAACAACTTAAAGAAATGTATCTAGCAAGTTAAAGAAGTGTATCTAACTTGCCAGATATATGTATCTAACAACTTAAAGAAATGTATCTAGCAAGTTAACGAAATGTATCTAGCAACTTAAAGAAGTGTATCTAACTTGACAGAGATGTGTACCTAGCAAGTTAAAGAAGTGTATCTAGCCTACCAGATATATGTATCTAACAATTTAAAGAAATGTATCTAGCAACTTAAAGAAATGTATCTAGCAACTTAAAGAAATGTATCTAACTTGCCGGAGATGTGTACCTAGCAAGTTAAAGAAGTGTATCTAGCAATTTAATGAAATGTATCTAGCAAGTTAAATATATGTTTACAGTAACAGTGTATCTAGTGTCTATAAGGAGTGTATCTAGCAGCTATAAGTATGTATCTACCAACTTAAACGAGTGAATATAATAAAATATAATTATGTATCTAGCAACTTAATGGAGTGTATCTAGCAAGTTTAATGTATGTATACGGTAACTTAAGAAAGTGTATCTAATATCTTTAAAAAGTGTATCTAACAAGCTATAAGTATGTATCTACCAACTAAAATGAGTGTATCTAGCAAGTTAAAGTTATGTATCTAACAACTTAAAGAAGTGTATCTAACAAGTTAAATGTATGTATCCAGTCACTTAAAAGAGTGTATCTAGTATTTTTAAAGAGTACATGTATGTATCTAGTATCTTTAAAGAAGTGTATCTAACTAGCTAAACATATGTATCGTCACTTAAAAAAGTTTATCTAACAAA
>JAIUZE010008034.1:0-51553 GCA_022085475.1 Heliosperma pusillum | reverse complement strand
TTCTTGAGCAAAAATCGACACAAAACCTTCATTTCTTATTCAAATCCGTCCTAACTTATATTTCTAGAATCTCCTCTTCGCTCTTCATCTTCAAGTACGGTTTATTTTCAATTCCGACAAAATCGTTTTCAACACTTTAATTATGGAAAATCAAGTTTTAATTCTAATAATATTATTCTTGTCATTTCTTATAGGAGAAGATTATGAAGACGAGTTTGGTGACTCGTATATTTTAGGAGAAGACTAGTAGACGGGTTTATACTTCTTATTTTTTTGATGCTACTTGATTTTGTGCTAGCTAAGGTAACGATTCCGAGTTACTCGACGAATTAATGTTATATATCTTTTGTTTTTGTTTATGTTATTGTTATTTACGGTTTTTAACTAGTAACATGATAAGTTGTTATTTTTATTATGTTGTATGAATTTTTAACATGCTTAGTGTTCTTGACATATTTGGATGATTAGTTCATAATCATGATTTTTGTATGGATGATGATTAAATAGGTTGTTAAAATGGTTGTTGGTTAATTAAAACAAGTTGGAAATAATTTGGGTTTTGTTTGATGTTGGGGCCGTGTAAGGTGGCTGAAAAACCAGCCCAAACCAGGCCGGTTCAGGCCGGTTCAGGCCGGTCCAGGCCGGTCTGGATTGGTCCGTGGTTGGTCCTTGGGTCTTGTGTCGATACTTGATTGTTTTGTTGTTGTTTTGACGGGTTTTAAATATGTTAAGCATGCGGGAAAATATTAAGAAACGGTTTTAGAAACGGTGGACCAAAACAGGCCCAAACCAGCCCGTGGGCCCAGTTCAGGCCCGGTCCAGTCCAGACCCGGTCCGGTCTTGGCTGATCCGTGGGTCCCCTTTGGACTTGTGACGGTTTCTGAGTTTATTGTTATTTTATCGTGTTTTGTAATATTTAGCAAGTGGGAAATTTTAATAAGTAAATTATTTAATTAAAAGGTTTTCATAATATTATTATTTCTCACATGTTAGAAATTATAATACGAGATTGTAGTTGAATTTGATATCCTTTAAGTCAAGCGGGTTTTCGTATGATTTTAATAATTCACATGTTAGAAGTTGTAATAAAATAGCATGAGATGAATATGATGATTTTATGTTCAAGTCTAATTGGTAAAGACTCTGTTTCTAGCCGGTTTGACAAAACGGGTTTGGTCAAACTAAGATCTAGTCAGCCCCGTTTTGACTGATGACCCGTCGCGGGACTCGGGTCGGGGATTTGTCTTCAGGTAAGGTTTTATTTTAATGAATGAATGAATAAGCCTTAGTAGATATGAGGCGATATGATATTTGAATATGATTTATATGCAATTAGTCACATGATAGGAAGTTTTTCCCGTGACTGTTTGATTGTATGATATATGTCGTGTTGACTAAGTACCCATAGAGAATTATGAGTATATGGCGTCTTGACCATTCTAATTCTAAATGAGTATCTTGGACCATGTCATAGATAGGCCTTACTATCTTTAACGAGTATATAGTTCACTGCTTGATAGCTTTTGTGTTCCGGCCTGGGGGGTTTATCTCCAAGTCGGAGCATGGCTGCCTAATAGTTCCACTCAAGGGAAATTCAACATTTACTAAAGATTGCAAAAGGAAATCAACAACAACAATAAACATTTTCTAATTAACAATAAGTAGATAACAAGAATTGAAATGAAAACTTAATTAAAGACAAGATTAAGTAGAGGAATTATACCAACTTGGAGAAAGATGAGAACTTTGATATAATAACCAAGATTTTGTCACAAATCTTTGAATATAACCCAAGTTCATACACTAAACCAAGTCAAAATTACTAATTAACCGACTAATTTGCTTAATTATGGAAGATTAATACAAGATTAAATGCTAATTCTATGAGGGTTTTAGATCTAGGGTTTCGTGCCCTTTAATTACATAAGAGGGTCTATTTATAGGTTTACAAAATGAAGGAAAGATGGGCCTCGAGAAGCTTCGTGGGCTGGCAAAGTCACGACCGTGAAATGGGTTTCACGGTCGTGAAACAAGTCTCACGACCGTGAAACTCCAAGTCACGGTCGTGAGATTAGTGGCAGAGCAAGGTCTTCTTTCACGAACAAGTCACGACCGTGAAGCAAGTTTCACGACCGTGAGCTCAAATGCACGATAATCCAACTTCTTGGAAAGGCATCTCACGACCGTGAAATGCCTTTCACGCCCGTGAGATGCTCATTTCCCTTCTTCCTTCGCTTGACTTTGTTGCTTCCTTCTCGGTTTCGCTTGCCTTGACTCGGGAGGGCTTTGGCGCATCGAGTAGGGCCCCCAAGGGTATGCGGGGCCCCCAAGGTATGTCGTGGGTCCTCCGAATAATTCACCTTCTTCTTTGTTGATCAAAACTAGGTAGAAATCGCCTCAATTGACGGTTTACCTACAAAAACACGATAAAAGCGAGAAATATGCTAGAAGAAGGTAAAACACGTAGAAACGCTCCTAGGGAGCGTTAAAGGCAAGCAAAACGAGACAAAAAGGGGTGAAAATGTAGGGTGAAATGACACTATATCAAATCTCCCCAAACCAAACCTTTACTCGTCCCGAGTAAGGATGAACAATAGTCAAGACCCTTAATTAACTACTCTAAACCTAACCAATACAAGGCAATTAACGGGCCTTGCTCCGTCCCTTCAACTCGCAACAAGGTATCCATGAGGTAGGACACCTTCTTGCAAGGCAAGTGGGGTCTTGCCAAAACTCCGATGCATTCTAGGCAATAAAGTACACAAAACAAATGAGAATGCATCTACAAAAGCATATGGCAACATGCCTCATCCATGCGCCGGGATTCATCTAAAATGGAAAAATTTCAAGGATGCAAATTCCTATGTACTTACTACTTTTACAAAGAACTAGGCCTAGAAAGATAGAAATAAATCACCTCTTTATTGTGTAAAATTAGTATATTCGTTCACGTTCACTAGAAAGCTTTGTCAAGGGTGATAAGGCGGGATGGAAAGTGAGGGCCCCATGGTGTTAGAAGACACTGTAGGATCAGAATTCCGCCTCTCACCTAAGTGAAAGGAAGGGTCGTCCCCTCTTAGCCAAGTAATGTAGGAGTAATCATAAAAAAGGTAAGGAAACGAGATGTTTGAGTTCTTATTTGATTTCTTTTTCTTTTCTTTTTGTTTTTGTTTGGGATTTTTGATTTTCGCTTGATTTGGGTGCCTTTTGAAAGCAAGGTGGCCTAGCAAAAGGTGTGCGGCGGAGACCAACAATAGGCAAATCCTCGCCGTAGCGACATCGAGAGCGACCCCATATGTATTGAGGGTACTCTAGAAGAGCCTAGAAGTCTCCATATGCACTCCCTAAGCTAGGACTCAGGCAAAGATATGCAAAATTTCAAGCTTTTCTTTTCAATTGTGTTTGAACTCAATTTTTGGACTTGTGATGGAAAAATTTCCTTTTTGTCAAATGTAGTGAAATGTGATGATTGGACAATTACATGGCCTCGAGAGTCACCTAGGAAAGCGTTCACCAAGAAATTTTCACACCATGGGGATGGTCAAGATGGTAAATGCAAGCCCTTGACTAGGCTCTAGGAAACGGTGCGAAAATTATACTAAAAATACACATTAAAAGGTGTTTCAAAATCTATTTTAATAGGCAAAGTGCTAAGCAAAAAAGTATCTACAAGGGTCTATCCAAGCTTGTTCAATTTCCAAATTAGGCATTCCAAAAAGTTCTCCTAAATGCAACTATATGCCATGATCTAGAATTAAGCAACATATATACAAACTAATGCAAATGCTCTAGTGAACTACGTGACAATTAATCTAATGAAACCCCCTAACAGCACATAAGTCACACAACCGCCAATTCATCAAAATCAACATCGCAATCATCAACCATTCCTCCAAACTCCTCATGTGATAAGAAGTAAAGAAAGAAAGAAGGGGAAGAAATAAGAACGATCATACCATGGCGGTCTTCTTAATCCCTTCTATAAGTCTCTTAAGCGATGTGTAGCGGACCTATGTATGAAGGTTAGAAGAAAAAGCAATGCAAATATATACAAAGTAGATATAAACAAGCTAATTTTTAGGATTTTTCAAACTTTTTTAATTTTTTTGGATTTTTGAATGATTTTAAATGCAAAATAAAACATGTTTTTGGTTTTTTTTCAAATTTTTCAAACTATGAAAATAGTTACCCATCCCCCACATAGGAACAAACATTGTCCTCAATGTATGAAATATGATTATTGAAAGTAAAGAAATACATGTTTTTGGATTTTTGAATGATTTTCTAAAAGGAAAAGAACATGTTTTTGGGTTTTTAAATATTTTGAAAAATAAAAACTTGTTTTTGGTTTTTTGGGTTTTTTGATTTTTGAGAAGTATTGACAATATAAACAATATATACAAGAGGGTTAGTTATGCAAATGAACTAATTCTATATGAAATGCATGAACTAATCAATATTCCTAAAACTAAATGCAAAATGATATAATACAAAGTGCATGATCTAAGTAAATGCAAGCTAAACTATATGCTATCAAGAGTCTCGTTGCGGTGGTAAGGTGCATAAATACAATGCCCCTCATGTGATAAGACCTCCCACAAGAAAGTCCAGATAATAAAAAAAAAAAAAAAACTAAGTGTGCCATATCAGAGTCTCGTCGTGGCGGTAATGTGCATAAATGCAATGCCCCTCATGGGGGTACCAACCACGGGAAAGTCTAAAAATGGCACCTAAAAAATGCAACTACATGATGCATGAGAAGTAGCTAAATGCAAAGGTTGCTTGTCATTTTGGATTTTTCAAGAAGGAGCAAAAGTTTGGTGTCCGATGGAATGGACACCCGCCTCCAATGTTACCGAGGCCAACCAACACAACACAAAAAAAAATTACATGTTAAAGAAGCAATTCATATCAATCAAAGAGAGGAGAGAAGGAGACACACACTAGAGGGGAGGGGGTAGATGCTAAACAAGCCACCTAGACACCACTCCGACTCTTCCAATTATCAAACAAAAACACAAAACCTCCTCAAAAGGTCTCCATCTCATCCTCATCCTCATCCTCATCCCGCCCCCCACTACCACCACCCTCTTCCCGATTCCCTTGGTCTCCCCCGGTCTCCATGCCGCCAACCCCTCCCTGGTTTCCAAGATTGGGGAACAACACATCACGTTGTGCCCAGCCTGGCAAAAAACCATTCGGGTCAATGTACCCTTGGTTAGCCAGCAAATAGTAGTTGGGGTAAGAGGCATAATAATTATTCACCCGGTCTTCATGCATGTTCAAATGCATGTTCTGCATGAGACCGGTCAGGTAGTCGCCCTGGGGAGAGATGGTAGGGTCGGGGTGAACATACCCCGAGTACTCAAAGGGGTAGGGGGGAATATTCACATAACTGGGTGGGGGGTAAGGTGCATGCAAATGTGGTAGGGGAAAAGGGGGAACATGCAATGTTACTTGGGGTGCACTATGACTCGGTATAGATGTGGGTCGGGGTCGAGGTTGCTGGGGAGACTCTCCCTCCTCCCTAGCGCCACTAGAAGAGGCCCTACCACCTGCCATCGTCACCGGTAGCAGGTAGCTAGGCCGCCTATCAACTAAGTTGGTCCTAGGCGCGAAAAGAGGGAGTCTATGACAAGGTAGGTAAAAGGGTGTGGCATCCTTGATCACCCAAAGAAAACCCTTTGCCCGGTCAAGCCTAATCCAATTTGAGTGGATTAGGGAAGTCTCGTCTAGAAGTGTCCCCCCGGTTAAAGCCTCGTACGCCCCATCGCTATTAAAGTCAGGGTCAAAGTGCTTAGCCAGAAATGTCACCAAACCCCCTATGACCACCGTCTGTCTACGCGCTACGGTGGTCATACCCAACTTCCTCCACCTCCTATAAATTTCATTCATCAGGGGAAAGGTGAAGGTATCCCTCGACCCTTGCACATTCATGTGCGACTCTAAGAGGGTCAGGTCAAGTTGGGTTAGGTTGTTCGGCTCTAGCCGACAGAGAAAGGTACCTGACACTAACCTGTGCCAAAAGCGGGGCACAGGGTGGTGGATTAAGAGGGCCGAGTTCCTCCGAAAATCGGTCAAAACCCTCTCAGTCAAGGCCTCCCAAAGCGGGCTTAAATTGTATCCCTTAGGCTCCTCAGAATCTCTTCTAGAAGGGAAATCTAACCCCAATATGGCAGCAAATTCATCCATGGGGACGACACGCGAAGTGTTGGCAAGACGGAAACAAAAACAAGGTTTATTCTCAGCATTTACGCAACTATTCAAACTACTAAAAAATTCCAGCGTGAGACTCCGGTAGGAGAGCTCATGCATAGAGTATAAAGTAGTCATACCTGTAGCCGCGAAAAATTTCTGCATATGCTCCGTCAAGCCTAAACGACGTATGACGTCGTGGCAAAGAAAGACGGTAGGTTCCATTTCCGGCCCTTGAATCCCTGCAAAGGCTTGTCTATGAGCATCCGTCTCAAAGACGACTTCCGGAAAACCCGGAAGTTGCTCGATTTCCAAATCTTCGTCCGGGTTCGGGTTGTTGGACCCGCTTCCCCTCCTTCTCTTTGTAGCTCGTGCTGCCGCTACCTTTCCCTTCCCTTGTCCTACCATTTTTGTTCTAACACAAGCTTTTCACCCAAAAAAAAAATTGCTAAAAAAGTTTCTAAAAACGATTAAAAACACTTGAAAAACCTTCAATTGGCCCCAAAACTACTTTCTATTGAAGTAGAAAGCTAAAAAAACTAACCCAAAAAAGAAATCCCCAAATTCGGATTTATCAAAACCTAGGGTTGAAAACCGATTTTTTTGAGTTTTTTGGTGTTTGTAAGGCTAAAGAATGGCTCTTTATGTGTTTATAATTGAAGAAGAAGACTTTTTGTGGCAATTTGAGGAAGATTTGAGGTGATTTGGTGAATTTTTGAGGGAGTTTTGAGTTTTTTAGTGAGATAAGGGTTATGATGTGTGTTTGTGTGGTTGAATGAAGAAGATGAAGAAAGGTAAGAAAGAAGATAAGAAAAGAAAAAGGAATCACGGCTTGAGCATTTCACGACCGTGAAGTGTTGGTCACGAGCGTGAAATAGGTTTCACGACCGTGAAATAGCGGTCACGACCGTGAAACTTAAGTCAAGACCGTGAAATGTAGAGTCACGACCGTGAACTAATTTTGCAAAGTTACTGCATTCTTTGTCACAATCTCACGACCGTGAGATGAACTTCACGACCGTGAAACTTGTTTCACGACTGTGAGATGGTTTTCACGGTCGTGAAATGGTTTTCTCAAGATTTCCTTTGGCTTGCTTCAATTTTTCACGGGCGTGACTCAATCTCACGAGCGTGACTCGTCTTATTCGACCATTTTGAACCAAATATCTTCGCTCTTGTTCGATTTCTCGCTTCTCCATTATCGTTCCTCCATATTTCCTTCATTTCATCTTACAAAACAATCACAAATGCATTAAATCCCTCCCTCACACTCTCATTGACAAAAATTGCACTAAAAATTTACAAAATTAACTAAGTAATGGGAAATTGATTTAATTAATGATTCAATTGGCCAAACAAAAATTCGACCTCATTATCGTCAATTTAACAAATTTCCATGCAAACTAATATCTATCAAGCACTAGTAAAATGAGTTAGAAATATATACAAATTTGTGATTCTTGGGGGACTTCACAAAACCCGTTCTTGTTCAAGAATTAATGAAGAGTAGTCCGGCTTGAGGTACAAAGCCTCGACTACCCCGATGAGAGAGCCTTACTTGTAGAGCTTGATTCGTTGCCCATTCACTTTGAATCTTTGGCCATCTTTGCTTGCCAACTCGAAGTCCCCATATCTCCCTACCTCGGTGATCAAGAATGGTCCCGACCACCGGGATTTGAGCTTCCCGGGAAATAGCTTGTACCTTGAGTTGAAAAGAAGAACCTTGTCTCCACATTGGAGATCCTTTTTGAGGATCTTCTTGTCGTGAATGAGTTTGGTCTTCTCTTTGTAAGATTGGGCATTTTCATAAGATTTGAGGCGGAACTCCTCAAGCTCTTGTAATTGGTCAAGATTTAGTTCTTTGATCGTCCAATATGCCTTGTATTCGAGCTCTATGGGCAAATGGCAAGACTTGCCATACACCAACTTATAAGGCGACATTCCAATAGGAGTTTTGAATGCCGTCCTATATGCCCATAGTGTGTCGTCGAGCTTTGAACTCCAATCTTTACGGTGCTTTGAGACCACTTTTTCAAGGATAGATTTGATTTCTTTGTTGGAGATTTCGACTTGCCCACTTGTTTGGAGATGATACCCCAAACCGGTACGGTGATGAACACCGTATTTAAGAAGTAGTGAGTCAAGTCGTTTTTCAAGAAAGTGCTTGCATACATCACTTATTAGAGCTCTAGGTACTCCAAACCGGGGGAAGATGATCTTATTTAGGAAATTGATGACAACTTTGGCATCGTTGGTAGGGGAAGCCACCGCCTCAACCCATTTGGACACGTAGTCTTCGGCCACTAGAATGTACCTATTCCCTTTTGAAGAAATAAAGGGGCCTTGATAGTCTATTCCCCACACATCAAACACCTCCACCTCAAGAATCCCCCTTTGGGGCATCTCATTCCTCCAAGAAATGTTGCCGGTGCGTTGACAAGCATCGCAACATTGGACAAAGTGCTTAACATCTTGGAACATAGAGGGCCAAAAGAACCCGGATTGAAGTATTTTGGCAACGATCTTGCTTGCCCCATGGTGCCCTCCATAAGGAGAGGAGTGGCATCCTTTCATGATATCTTCATACTTCCATTTAGGAACACATTTTCTATACATCCCATCACCACACTCCTTGAACAACAAAGGGTCATCCCAAAAATATCTCTTAGCTTCAAACAAAAACCTCTTCTTTTGATTGTGGTTGATGCCCGGTGGAAGGACACCGCCCACAATGTAGTTGGCGAAGTCCGCAAACCAAGGTGCTTGATTTTGAATGGTTTCATTAATGGCAAAAAGAAAATCATCCGGGAATGAATCATTGATAGGCATGTCATCTTTACTTCCATTGTAGCATAGCCGGGACAAGTGGTCCGCCACCGCATTTTCCGCACCCTTCTTATCTCTTATCTCCAAATCGAATTCTTGTAAGAGAAGGATCCATATAATGAGGCGGGGCTTAGCTTCTTTCTTGGCAAGCAAATATTTAAGTGCGGCGTGGTCCGTATAAACAATGACCTTGAAGCCAATCAAATATGAACGGAACTTGTCAAGAGCATAAACAATGGCAAGAAGCTCTTTTTCCGTTGTTGCATAGTTAACTTGTGCTTCATCAGGGGTCTTGCTAGAATAGTAGATGGCATGCAAAGCTTTGTCCTTCCGTTGGCCAAGAATCGCGCCAACGGCATACCCTGCCAACCAAGTAAAAAAAAAAGAAGAGGATCGCTTGCGTCGCACATCACTTCAAATGGCAATTCCCAATCCGGGGATTGCATGACCGGGGCCGAGATAAGAGCTTCCTTTATCCTAGCAAATGCCTCAACACACTCATTAGTAAAATGGAAAGGGGTATCCTTGAGGAGAAGTTGTGTAAGTGGTTTAGCAATTTTGGAGAAGTCCTTGATGAACCGGCGATAAAAGCCGGCATGACCAAGGAAGCTTCTCACCCCTTTGAGGTTTGAAGGTGGGGGTAATTGCTCAATCACTTCCACCTTTGCTTTATCAACTTGGATACCCTTTTCCGAGATAAGATGACCAAGAACTACCCCTTCATTTACCATGAAGTGGCATTTCTCCCAATTCAAAACAAGACTCACTTCTTCACATTTTTCCAACACCAAAGACAAGTTATGCAAGCACAAATCAAAGTCTTTCCCATACACACTAAAATCATCCATAAAAACTTCCATGATAGACTCAATGTAATCGGGTTAAATACTCATCATGCATCTTTGGAATGTAGCCGGGGCATTTCAAAGGTCGAAGGGGATTCTCCTATAGGCAAAAGTGCCATAAGGGCATGTAAATGTGGTCTTGGATTGGTCAATTGGGTCGATTGGGATATGGAAAAATCCCGAGTATCCATCTAGATAAAAAAAATACTTGTTTGAGGCAAGTCTTTCTAGGAGTTGATCAATGAATGGACGGGGGAAATGTTCCTTTCTTGTTGAGGCATTCAACCTCCTATAATCTATGCATATTCTCCATCCCGTCACTACCCTAGTAGGCACTAGTTCATCTTTATCATTCTTCACTACTGTGGTGCCATTTTTCTTTGGCACCACTTGCACGGGGCTAACCCAATCGGAGTAAGAGATTGGGTAGATGATCCCGGCATCAAGTAGCTTCATGACTTCACCTTTGACTACCTCTTGCAAGGTGGGGTTTAGTCTTCTTTGGGGTTGCCTTCTAGGCTCATGATCATCTTGCATGTGAATTCTATGCATACACAATTCGGGTCTAACCCCCTTCAAATCATTCAAGCTATAACCAATAGCTCTCTCATGTTTTATCAAAACACACAACAATGCATTCAATTGATTATCATCAAGGTTAGCATTTACGATCACGGGTTTGCACTTTGACTCATCAAGATAAGCATATACCAAGTTAGAAGGAAGAGGTTTAAGAGAAGGAGCTTGTACCTGTACCGCAATATCTACCGCACAAGAGGTTTGGATGATAGACTCAAGTCTTATACGTTGTTGTTCATCAAGCTCTTCTCCTTCCAAAGTTGTTTCAAGTAAGTCAAATTCAAACCCATGTAGCTCCTCCATAATATCCCTTGGCTCCAAAGTCAAGATAGCTTCCAAAGGATTCCTCATAAAGAAGCTAGGTGTCACTTCTTCAACAAAGGCATCGATGATATCAATGAATTAGCAAGATTCTCCAAGATTTGGAGCTTTCATGTCATTTTGCAAGTTGAATGTTATTTTTTCATCTCCCACCTCAAGGGTTAGCCTCCCGTGTTTCACATCAATCACCGCTCCGGCGGTGTGCAAGAATGGCCTCCCGAGAATAATGAGGATTTGAGAATCCTCCGCCATATCAAGAACTATGAAGTCCACCGGAATGAAGAACTTTCCAATTCTAACCGGAACATCCTCTAATACACCCAAAGGTTGCTTTGTAGATCGGTCCGCCATTTGAAGTGTGATGTTGGTGCATTTAAGTTCCCCCATGCCAAGTTTCTCACAAATGGAATATGGCATCACACTCACACTAGCTCCCAAGTCACACAAGGCCTTGTCAATTGTTATGTTGCCTATGGATGCATGGGATGGAAAAACTACCCGGATCTTTCAACTTGGGAGGGGTTGGGTTTTGTAGAAACGCATTACACTCACCGGTGAATGCTACGGTTTCAACTCCACTCAATGACTTCTTCCTTGTAAGGATGTCTTTCATGAATTTTTCATAGGCGGGGATTTGAGTGATGAGGTCGGTGAATGGAATGGAGACCTCCAAATTCTTGACAATGTCCATGAATTTGCCTAATTGCTTGTCAAGCTTTGTTTTGCCTTGTCTAGAAGGAAAAGGTAGCCTTATCACAATAGGCTCCTCAACCTTCTTATTCTTTGTTAACACTTCATCCTTCTTTTCAACAACAACTTGCTCACTTGAAGAGCACTCTTCCTCCTTGTCATCCAATTCAACAACTTCATTTTCAATTGGTCCATCATCTACCACTTTGTCTCCCTCAGCATTATCATCTTCTATTGGCATATTTGGTCCCTCATAACTCTTTCCACACCTCAAATGTATGGCATTGGCGGTTTCATTTCTAGGTGGGTTACCTTGAGGAGGTAATTGACCTTTTCCCCTAGAGGAACTCCCCGAGGCTATTTGGGCCACTTGAGTTTCAAGCATTTTATTGTGGGCAAGGATGTTATTGATGATAATATCTTTGACTTGGTTGTCTTTTTGCAATTGGAGGATCGCTTTATGAATGTCCAAGTTTGGATCTCCAACTTGTGGTTGCATGAGAGGTTGATTTTGTGGTGGTGGGTTGTATTGATTTTGGTTGTATTGTGGTTGATTGTAGGAAGGTTGGTTTTGATTGTATTGTTGTCTTTGAAAGTTTTGTTGATTGTTTCTCATGGGTGGGGCAACATATGGTTGTGGTTGAGGGTTTTGAAAATTTTGGCTTTTATATGAGAGATTTGGTTGGTTCTTTGTGTTCTCATTGTAAAAGTTGGAGTAGGGGGTTCCTTGCCTATAAGATTGAAAGGCATTCACTTGTTCCACGGATCCTCTACATTCTTGAGAATCATGACCAAATGCTCCACAACATTCACAAACCCCTTGAGGTAAGCTTGGTGCCATCACCATAGCATTCACTTGTTGCATAGGTTGTTGAGTTAATGAGCTTTGAGCTTGTTGGAATAGAGCCGTTTGTTAGTCCATTTTGAGGTTCATTGCTTTCATATAAGATCTAAGTTGAGCTCCAAAGTCGGCTCCCATTTGGGTGACGGAGCTCACCTCATGCTTTCCCCTAGGAGTTTGCCTTGGCCTACTAAATTGTGAGTTATGGGCCGCCATCTCCTCTATTCGTGCCCAAGTTTGAGCATCATCTACTTCCGTGAACCTTCTATTTGATCCCATATTCAAGATCCCTCTAGCATCTTCATAAAGTCCATTCCAAAATTGTTGCACCAAGAACCACTCACTCAAACCATGGTGAGGGCAAGAACGAATGATCTCCTTGAATCGGTCCCAAGCTTCATAGAGTGACTCTTCATCCCTTTGCTTGAAGCCGATTATCTTAGCTAGCAACATTTTTGTCTTTTCCGGTGGATAGAATTTTTGATAAAAAGCTAGAGCTAGCTTCTTCCATGAATCAATACCTAGAGCAACCTTGTCAAGACTCTTCAACCATCGTTTTGCCGCTCCAATAAGAGAGAAAGGAAACAAGACCCATCGAATTTGGTCTTGAGTCACTCCCGTTTGAGAAACGGCATCACAATAATCACAAAAAGTCTCCATGTGTAGATGAGGGTCTTCACTTGGCATACCTCCAAATTGGTTTCTCTCCACCAATTGGATAAAAGCGGTTTTAGCAATGAAATTTCCGGTTAGATTTTGTGGTACGGGGGTGGTGTTTGGAAGAGTATCTTCCGTGGGAATGGAGTGAGATGAGAATTTAGGCATTCTTAGGATAGTGGGTGGTTGGATGGGAAGTGGGATGGTTGGTGGGATTCCAAAAGGATTCACAAATTCCGCGATCGGCACAGGACTCTCCCAATTCTTTACCCTTGGATACTCAATTTCTACCTCGTTACTTTCCCGGATTTCCCTTTCTTCAATCGAAGGTAGAGGCTCCTCCGTTGTAGTAATCAGATTCAAAGAAGAGCTTCTATTTGCGGTTTTGAAGACTTTGCGAAGTCTCCTAAAGGTCCTTTCGATCTCGGGATCGATTGGAGGTTGATCCTTTGGGGGAGCTCGCATGGGCATACAAGAAAACTAAATGTAAACGGTGAGAATGCCTCAAGAAACTAGGTTTCTCAAGACAAGAGGCAAAAAACTAAAGCAAACTAAAAACAATCAAATTAAACATACACCGTCCCCGGCAACGGCGCCATTTTGATGTAGGATAAAGTTGTGTGGTAAGAGTGTCGATCTCAGGGACGGTTAGTGTCTAAAAATGATCAAATAGTCTACTAAGTCTCTTGCAAAGTCACAATGTAAATTGGGTTTGGATTTGTTGACTAAACTAAATAACAATAATTAAAAGCAAACAAAAACAACAAATTGAATCTAAAACGAGAAAGACTGGATTTTTATCAAATAAGAGGGAAAACTAGGGTGAGTGGGTTCATATGGGTAGTAAAGTCGAGTGAAAAAGCCGGGTTTAATAGTTGAAACGTCGTCTAGTCTAGGAAAGTGAATTGAGGCTTTCGTTCTTACAATTCCTCCTCAAACCGACTCTAACTAGCTATCGTGTCACTAGATACGGTTTGCCAAACTAGCGGTTCTACGAAAAACCACGACTTTCGATCTTATGGTATTCGAAACAAGCGAGAGATTCATGCAATCTTAAGTAGACATTTCATCAAACATGTTATAAGCATAGCATGGAAACAAGACAATAATCAACTATTAACCCCAACAAGAACACATTAACTCATACTAGAACCCATAATCCCCCACATGACCCTAGCAAGATTACTACTCACTCATATTCAAAGGAAATTCAATATTAACTAAGGATTGCAAAATGAAATCAACAACAATAAACATTTTCTAATTAACAATGAGTAGATAACAAGAATTGAAATGAAAACTTAATTAAATACAAGATTAAGTAAAGAAATTGTACCAACTTAGAAAAAGGGGAGAACTTTGATATAATAACCAAGATTTCGTCACAAATCTTTGAATACAAACCAAGTTCCAACACTAAATCAAGTTGCAATTACTAATTAACCAACTAATTAGCTTAATTATGGAAGATTAATAGAAGATTAAATACTAATTCTATGAGAGTTTCAGATCTAGGGTTTCGTGTCCTTTAATTACATAAGAGGATCTATTTATAGGTTTACAAAATAGAGGAAAGATGGGCTTCGAAAGACTTCATGGACTGGTAAAGTCATGAGTCACGACCGTGAAATGGGTTTCACGGTCGTGAAAGCTGTCTCACGACCGTGAAACAAGTCACGGTCGTGAGATTGTGAACTAAATAAGGCAGGAACTTCCCATGATCAAGTCACGACCGTGAAAGGGGTTTCACGACCGTGACTTCACTTTCACGACCGTCAAATGTGTTTCACGGTCGTGAGCTGAAATGCTCGAAAATCCGCCTTCTTGGAAAGGCATCTCACGACCGTGAAATGCCTTTCACGCTCGTGAAATATTTCTTGTCCCTCTTCTTTTGCTTGACTTTGTTACTTCCTTCCCGGTTTCGCTTGCCTTGACTCGGGAGGGCTTTGGCGCATCGAGTAGCCCCCCCCAAGGGTATGTGGGGCCCCCAAGGTATGTCGTGGGTCCTCCGAGTGATTCACCTTCTTCTTTGTCGATCAAAACTAGGTAGAAATCGCCTCAAATGACGATTTACCTACAAAAAACATGATAAAAGCGAGAAATATGCTAGAAGAAGGTAAAACACATAGAAACGCTCTTAGAGAGCGTTAAAGGCAAGCAAAAGGAGACAAAAAGGGGTGAAAATGTAGGGTGAAATGACACTATATCAAAATAAACTATCCTAACCTCCTTTCTTTTTCCTTCTTATCACTCCCTTCTTATCCCTCCAAGAATCCTCAACATGGGAAGTAGTTTGCACAATGTTTTTGCTTTTTTTTTCTCATTTTTTATCTTCTTTTTTTTATTTTGAAAATCCCTCGTTTTTTTTAAGGTGCCCTTTCGGGTTTTCACCTTAGCATTTTCCTTACCTCTCATCGGTGGCTCGCAAATCGATTATTATTTTGCCCGAAATGCACTTTCGGGTTTTCATTCCGTCCTCGGCCACCTTCCCATTTTTTTCCTAGGTGCCCACCCTTGTGGGTTTTCACCTAGCCGGGATTTTCAAAAAAAATTTTAAATGGAAAGCGTAAATGCATCAATACAAAAGTATATACAATTTTAAACCTCTCCCCCACACTTAGTTTCCACAATGTGCTCATTGTGGGGGAAAGGGTAGGACACTTCATCAATTGTTGAACTGAGAAGACTTGATCATATGTGCCCTGGTGTCTCGTTCTCTCTCTCGCCTCTCTTACTCTCCTCCGTTGTTGTAGGCCCTCAACAAGGGCCTCTTGGGTGTAAGTGGTTTGTTAGTCGGTGTTTTGGCGAAGGGAGATGCCAAAGATCGAGCTTGTCAACCCATATACATCTTCTTAGGCCACCGCATCTTCATAAGAATTTTGAAGGTAAGTGTGGTGGCACTCATTTTTGGGTTTGGAAATGGGTGTTTGCTTGCTCCCTCCATTAATTTTATGTCTCCCACATTGCACTTTGTTCCACCCACTTTTGGTCTTGTTGCTATCTCCGAAGGCGGGTTTGCTCTTGTCTTGTCGCTATCTCCCTTATTTCCTCAAGTAGGGTCCTCTCGTCCGCCGCTCTCAATCTCTCCCTCTCTTCCACAACACGATGCCAATCATCTAAATATTCCAACCTACCAACTTGCTTTTCTTGCCTTTCTTGCCAAGTGTGGGATTCCTCCCCCCCCCCCCCCCCCACAAATTTGCTTGAGGACGTCATCGGTGCTACCAAAATAGGTTGCCATTTGATGTTGTCATGGCTCCATGGGTGTGCTAGTATGCGTCCCCGCATCATGCATCGGGGTGTCGGTATCTTGGTGAGGGTTATATTGTGATTGTTTTTGGTGTTGTGGGAATTGTTGTTGTTGAAAATGTTGTTGTTGTTGGAAATGTTGTGGTTGCTGAAATTGGGGTTGTGTTTTAAATGCCCCCCCCCCCCAATGGTTAGAATTTCCGCTTCCTCCCTCTGTCTCTCGCTCCCTTGTCCTATTTCTACCCCTTGCCTACCTTGGCTCCTTTGCCTCAATGACACCTCCTCAACCTCTTCCTCACTACTCTCCTCCAAATTCTCTTCCCTAGGGCAATAGAAATCGGAAGCTCGTTGCCCTCTTGGTAAAGGGGCATTAGGAGGATGAGGCAACCGCATGTAACTCTACCCATCACTCCCCAACCAAAATCACTTCAAAGGCATTTCTTTGATTGTCTTAAACATCTTCACCTCCTCCAACCCGGCCGGATTAAACCTCGTGAGCCCCCTACATTCATTCACACTTTGCTCTTCATCAATGTCCTCTTCTTAGTGCCTAACAAAGAAGCGGTTTTGAGTGCACTATCTTCCTCTAGCGCTTTTCTCGGTTTTATCTTGGTTTTGCATAGGTAAATCATCATTTGGGGCGATTTTTACATTGTATTGCATGACCAAAAGGATGATAAGCTACATGGAGGGCCCACGACATGCCCAAGATGGCCCTACACGGTGATGTATTATTTTAAATTACCTCGCAAGTGTACGATGAGATCGTTGAGTATTGCAAGGGTCGAATCCCTAGGGACGGTAATTATGGGTCTAAGACGGTTTAATTAAGTTCTAGTTTAATTCTAGCTAATAGCAAGTTGATGATGATTAAAACTAACCAAGACTAACAAGGATGCAAAGATGTGATTTAAAACAAAGATTAAGATAAACTAGGGTGAATGGGTTCACTAATGAGGCTAGGGTCGAATATGGTAGAGGATGAAGTTGGTCTATCGGTAGGTCGCGGTAGGCCTCCACCTCTCGGTGAGAGACGGTTCCTTGCCTAAGTTTGGTTGGGTTCTCGCCCTGACCTCCCCCAAGACTCCTATGAACACACACAAAACATCAAACAAGCCAAACTCTCGCTTAGGCAAGCAATAAGATGAAGGAAAGGCTTGAACTACTCATTCTAGCATTTCTACAAACACTTGGTGTGCACAAAATATAGGAGTTACCAAAAAGACTCAACTTTTACATCCAAAACCACATCCAAACCAAATAACCTACAAAAGATCCCCCATCTACCTTAGCAGGGCACTACTCACACATACTACTAAGACTAGATACTAAAGATGAAGAATTTAACATGATAAAAACAAAGGAAAACATATTCAAGAAGACGACTAGTGGAATGAGTAAGAAAATGCAATTAAATAACTAATAGAAGTAATTAGGAGAAGAATTGTACCGAACTTCGATGAAAGTTGCAACCTTTGATGAATGAATAGAATAAAAGTCTTCTATAATCCCAAATTACAACCCAAATCTTTAACAAGGTAAGGGAAAGACTAGATCTAAAGATAACTAAGTAGGAAAGTAGAGTAATTAGTGCTAATTATCAAAGGATTAGAGTAATGTGATATGTCTAGTTTTTATATGATTTTACTCCCTAATTTAGCTTGATTTTACATGATTACTACACTTTGTTTAGTATTTTTATGAGCTAATTACGTGTTCGAGATGCATTGCTCGTCTTTGCTATGTTTTGTAGGAATCTAAGCATTTAGATGCTTTTTCCTAACACAATTAGTAAGCACCAAAGTCCAACAAGCTAATGGAAACAAGAATGGACCATGAAAGGAGAAGGACAAGCAAGCATGAAGATTTGTGAAATGGATTGAAATGAAAATGAAAGAAAACCAAAAATGAAGCCCAAAGCAAGGAGTCCACAACTCAAGCATAGGATACTCCTTTAGATGCTCAAAGAAACCCTAAACTATGCAATTAACCGGAGAATTAAGGTGTTTAAAGGCATAACTTAGGATTCCTTAAGCATTAAATTGAGGAATTAAGACAATGTACCCGGATTAAGGAGGCCCCGATTGGGGTTCCCAAGCCCCGATCGGGGTTTGGCTTCTGTGACTCAAGCGTTTTAAGTCCCCTCTCCCTATATAAAGGAGAGGGACTTCGACACTTAAGGATATCTTTTGACATATCTTTTATCATATCTTTTACTCATATTTCACATATCTTTCATAGCTTTAGCTTAAGCACACAAGTCTCTCTTAATTTCATATCTAGTTAAACTTTTAGTTATTACTTTGTCAAACACTTGGTTACATTTTAAAGTTGTAATTCAATCTTTCCATTCAAGCATTTGGGTCATTTGTTCTTCATTTCCGAGTTATATTTCTCTATTGCGGTAATCCTAATTCTAGTTTTATGTTAGTATTCATTTACGTCATTTACCTTACGAATCATTTAGTTAATCGTAGCATTAGTTAATCATAGTTTCATTGTTTTCTACATTAGAATTGTTAGTTTGTCATTCACTTAGTGTAGTACATTTTATTAGCAAGTTGTTTTCCTTTATAATTTCATATTCATCATGCTTATTATATCAAATAGTATTAGTTTAATTATTAACATGAGTGAGTAGTTTTATTTGTCTAGGGATTAAAGAAGCCATGCATAATTAGTAAGTTATAAATGTTAAAATAAGGATGAACTAATATTGATAAATTGTTCATATCACATGCTTGTATTGTTTTGTTAATTTTTGTTATTTGGCCAATTGCATTGATTAAATTTGTTAATTCATTCTACAAGTCGAGAGGCACGAAATCGGATTAGACTAAGCATGTGTAGTAGGACGACTCTAGTTATAACAAAAGTTCTCTAGGACTCGACCTAAGGTTGGCACTAATATCGAGAGATGGGTGTCTTTAGCCTAAACAATTAACAATATTAAGAATTCCTATGTTTAGCATGAGCATTTACGTATTTGCATGAGTGACCCGACTCCCGTAGACTCTTTTAATATTATTTGATTTGCATCATAGTTAGCTAAATATCAAACCAAACCAAATCGTTAAACCGACTTGATAGTAGTTCATTCATAGCATTTCTAAACGAAATTCCCGTCTCCTTGTGTTCGACCCCTCGTACTACATTTATTTGTGTCTAGGGAAATTTATCTTTGATTAGGTGTGCGATATATCATATCATAATGATTAGGAATATTGAAAGATCAATCTAGGGTTTTCTGTGTCTAGAGTAGTGTGTCCAAAATGGGTTTACAAAGGGGTATTTATAGTATCCCCTCAATTAGATCTCAAAATGGAATAAGGAAGAAAACAAGTGGCGGAATCGGGAGTCTTTTAGTGACTGTCGGTGGATCGGCGGCCGGCTTGCCTACCGGCAGCGAGACAAATCGCAATTGCCCAAAATAACTTCAAATTCATCAACCCATAAGTCCATGTCGGTCGAATGGCTGCCTGTTGTCCTATCGGTAGGGAACTACAGGTATTTGCGCCTTGTTTCCTTCCTTCGTTCTCATGGCCGTGTCTCCCTGCCGACCGACCGGCAGGGGATGACCTATCTTCTTTCTTCCCTTGTTCTTCTTCCTTTATTTAAATGCTTGGTGACGGTTCTTGCTTCTCCTCATCCCGTCTCGTCCTTGTCTTGGCATATTTCCTATAAAATGAGACGAAAATGTATGATATGAGAGTAACGAAAAAAAGGGCAAAATATAATGAAATCGACTCTAAAACCGCATTAAATAGGGTCGAAATATAAGAGAATAAGAGAGGGGAATCGTCTAAATTAATCGTATATCACACGGCTTGGAGGTCCCATTTGGCATGCCGAAGTAATCCTGAATCAAAGCAAGTGAAGTTGAGATAAATGAAGAAGACTTGCTAGTTTCCCTCTAAGGAAACTATTGTTCCTAGAGGGAACGACTAAAAGTCCTCCTCTAAGGAAGCATTATGTCAAGCTTCCCTAGATGGAAGCTCTTGATTTCAAGCAGGAAGGAAAGAACCAAAGAAGCCAAGACTGCAGCCGTCCCGGGCGGGACAACCCAGTCCCGGTCAGGACACACTCGGAGGCCCAATTTGTTTCTTAGGCCTGTTTCTCCTCTTTTTTAAACCTATATCTACCCTTTATGTATCATTACAGAACATGAAACCCTAGATTTAGAACTCTCACTATTAGTGCTAATCATTTCTTAATCTTGTTTGTTTAAGATTAATCCTCAACTAAATACTGATTTAATTTAGTTTTAATTATTGAACTTGGGTTGTAACTTGGAGATTGGTGACTCAATCTCCCTTATTATAGTCAAAGTTCTCATTTTTGCCTCTTCTAATTAGTTGGTATACTTTGTCATCTCTTTCATTTCCTTTATTTGTTAATCCTTTTGTTAATTAACTATTTGCTTGTCTTTGTTCTTATGTTTAGTTTAGAAATGACGATTATTGCTATTACTTTCATGTTTTTCCTGCAAATGAGTGAGAAGTGATCTTACTAGGGTTAGTGGGAGATTGTGGTGGTCTCTATATTTTATGTTGGAGTTTTCCATGTTCCTTGTGCAACATGTGGTGAAGATATTTCCAGTGCCTGCTAAATCTGCTTCGCGAGCACAGGTCTACATTCTTTCCTGACTCTGATATGTATCTTTTTCTCATTCCTCGTGCAATTTTCTTGTCCATGTCCAGTATGTTTACATTTTGTACAAATGTTAGGCTTCCATTCATAATTTCATACTCAATATCAATCTCTACCACTTGTTGTTTCTCATCCAGAAATTTAATTTGTTGTGGGAATGACTAACCCAACTGCAATTCAACCATAATTCTTGCAAATCCCAATCCCAGTCACTTTTAACATATTGTCCTACTAAACTGGCAATTTTAGGGATGCTCTTGCCCTAAAATTGGAGTGGTAATTTATGTAACATAATCCATGCAGGTACATTCTTAACTCCCTCCTTATTGAGTTCAATATTAGGCTGCCAAGGCTTAGTATAACAGGTTTGTTATCAAACAAGTAGTGACCACTTTTTGGCACATTATCTTTCATTTCATCTGTGTTACATTTTGTTAAGAATATTTCATTAGGCAAGAAAGATATTTTGTCAATACTAAACTTACTCCATATGCGTTTCAGGAAGCCCTCCATCACTGGCAGGGAGGATTAGTACCCACCACAAATCCATACACCGCCTATTGCCAGCATTCCAATTTTCCTTGGACATCCTATGCTGTCAAGTGAAGCATATTTGCAGGATCTTCTTTGACAATCTCCATGATCTTCCAACCATGTTTCTGAAACCAAGGTCCCTCCTCCATATCAGAGTCATATTCTTCACCAACATCTTCTACCAATATCTCCTCCATTGATAATGAGGGAATACCTTGAATTTAATGTATATTTTTACTTTTTTATCCTTCTTCAACATTAGGCCCTTTCATAATTTCTCTTTCAGAGAACGAATTATAATAGCACCTCCAGATTTTTTTGATGAACTGTGATGTTTAGATTTATTTGAGTGATTTGATTTTTCTGTCATTGTGCAAAAAAATCCCAGATAAGAGCAAGCCCTAGAGTAGACGACTTTCTCTTTCTCTTTCTATCTCTAGGTTAAACATCTCTTAATTGTGATTACTTTGTTAACATACCGGGGAATCGGGTTCCGTCATGCGAATCAATTTTGCTAATTGTTGTTTTTTCTTCTTCAAATTTTCCGAGTTTTAGGAGAGGTTGAAAGAAAAGAGAGAGTGAGTTTAATGTGAAAAAGGGCAATTTTATCATTCAAACTAAAAACGTCGTCTTAAATAAAGGTAGTCCGGAGTAGACGCACGCCAAAGTTGGTAGAAGAGAAAATCCCTAAACTAGCTATCACAAAAGTTACTTGGTATAAAATTAGGGCATATAAACCTAAAAAGAAAAAAGAAAACAAAAAAACGGAAAAGGCGAAAGAAAACATAGGAAAGACCCAAAACCAAACCCCAAACATCCACACATCTCTCTCTACCTTCGTCAATAATCCCAGAAGCCCCTCTCCCTTTGTGGCGCAAAAATTGTCTCCCCTCTTTTGTAAATCAAATCAAATCCAATCCCTTAAATGTTTTAGTTTTAAAAAATAGAATAGAATAGAATTGAATATCCATAGAGTAGAGTTATGGTTCCCGCCATGGTTGGTCAGGTTGATACTTCATCATCATCTCCTTCAACATTAGACCATGTTGAGAAGACCAAGACTTTGATTTGTGCCCTTAATCTCCTCTCTCGTAACCTCCCTCTTCCTCCTCATGTCTTTGATTCCGTCTCTTCCATTTTCGATGCCGATAATCTTCATGTTTCTGCTGCTCATGATGATGATTCTCCTGACCCACTTCATTCCTCCTCTAATTCTGTCAAAGTGAGTATCTTTCAACTTCCCCTTTTCATTTTTCTATCATCTGTCTTCTGGGTTTTCTTTATTTTCGTCTTTTTAACTTAGGGTTTTCAGATTCGTCCCTGCCACTTTGTATCTCTCAAGGGGTTCTTGCTCAATTTGCTCGAATTTTGCATTATTATTATTACTCCTTCTATGTATCTCTGATGGGTCTTGATTGATTTATCGTATCGAGGTGTTTAAGTTGGATAGTTTGAGGTTTATATTTGCTGTTGTCGTAATTGGTTCGAAGACATTCAATTCTAATTGAATGTAACTTGCTGTCCGTTTTTTCTCTGATGTGTATATTAATGGTGGTTCTCTGTCCATTTGTTCTCTGTGTATTTTGTATGTCTACTATGACTCTACAGTGTTAGGTGAAGGATTTCAGGCGGATGTATGATATGACTTTTAATTGATTGTACCTGTCAATTACTACGCTGCAGGACACAGGTGGCATGTCTAGTTACGGAGATTTGATTATGGAATTTGAGGATGCTGTAGTGAAGCAGCGACCAAGATTAATGTCTAGTAGTGTATTGACAGAATTAAATGAGAGCCGGCTGCAGAGCAGAATTGAGCATCGATTAGTTGAACTGGAAGGTTGGTTCAGTTTCATAGCAATTCTAATTTTCAACAGATATTAGAAGCATTTATTGTTTTGGGCTGAATTGTTCTCATTCTATCTTTTGACTACTTTACTGTAATACTGGCTAACTATTTTTACTTGTTCATGAAGATTGTTGTGGTTGAGATGCTTAGAATGTGATAAGTGGATATCTGCTTGCTATAAATATATTAATATACAAATATCTTCTGTAAAGTGGATATCTGCTAACTATTTTTAATCTTCGTGCTGCATTGTTTACCTTGTTCGCACTTCTGAGATTGCATGTAAACATCTTAAGCATGTGTAATGCTTCAAGTATAACTGATCGGTTAGGATGAGATTAATTATGAGGGGAGTAATAGAGCTTAAAATGAGAAGAAAGAGGAGAAACCATGACTCTTCTTCCCTCGCCATTGGCAGTAGCCTTTGAGGAATATGGTATTGGTTCAAGCGTAACAATAAATGGACTATTTGATAGATGAACCATCTCAACCAAAACCTTAAGGTGATGGTTGAGGCCCATATATTATAGTTATATTCTATTATGCCCCCTCACTCGAATGCCCGTTGGGCTTGAAGAGTGGATGGTTAGTGCACAGGCTCCCCATACCATGTGCTTGGTTTTTCCACTTGGTGATTTTCGAGATATTGGGAGCTGCCAGGGTTTGAACACGTGACCTTCGGTCACTCTGGCTCTGATACCATGATAGATGAACCATCTCAACCAAAACCTTAAGGTGATGGTTGAGGCCCATATATTATAGTTATATTCTATTACTATTCACTTTGCGTCCTTGGTTATTCTAGTACTTGTACTTTTACCCCTAAGTTATGATAAGGTATCCTTATTTAAAATTTTGTTTTGCTTAAGGTGAATTCCTGAATAGTTTTGCTGCTACTCTTATCAAAAGATGGTCCATGTTTTGAAGAGAGCTATTCTTTAAATGGAAAGTATGACGCTTACCATTGTATATTATTGTTCTTATCTATGCTGCAGTTCGATACTTGACATATTGCTTGAACTTCATTTTAAATCAGTTCGCTCAAGTTCTCTGTCTATATCCAGCTTGAGTGTTTGTATGGATTAAACTTCTGTAAATTTTTGTAGTTATAGTATACACTAATGCATTGTTATCAAACAGAACTGCCAACAACTAGAGGGGAAGATCTGCAGTCCAAGTGCTTGCTTGAACTTTATGGTCTTAAGGTAAGTTTGATTAATTTGCTTCCTACTATTTTTTTTGGTGTAGAACAGAGTCGTATATATATATATATATATATATATATATATATATATATATATATATATATATATATATATATATATATGTTAATGCAACACGGAGTTAAAGTGAAATCACTGATTCAAGCAGTTAAGCCTTCATTATCCTGCCTTATTTCGCTGAACATAGTTTTTTTGTGAGTGAAGAGCGGGAGATATAACTCTTGTCTCACTGGCACTTTTTTGTTAATGTTTCCTTGTGAGTTCCCTTATATTTTTCCCTGGAATGTGGCATTTATTGTTTGCATTCTTAATGTAGCTTTTAGTCGCTAATACTTAATATATATAGTAAATGTATGAACAACCTTTGGATTTATGTTTTTCTCAAGGCTTTTTTATTGTCTTTTATCAGCTCGGTGAGCTGCATAAGAAGGTTCGTGCTGATGTTAGTTCAGAGTTTTGGCTTCGCTTGAAGTGTGTCTATCCTGAACAGCAGATGTTTGATTGGGGGATGACCCGATTGCGCTTCCCCTTTTACGGTCTAGGAGATCCTTTTGCTGCCGAATCTGATGATCAGTTAAGGAAGAAAAGGGACGCTGAGGTAGTATTCCGCTTATACCTCTGTCTCTCTCTCTCTCTCTCTCATTTTTTGATCCCCATCTTATTTTTTCTCTTTGTAGTTCTAGTTTTATACTTCATCCCATATTTATTCTCCCCAATTGATTTTGGTGGTCAATCGATCACAGCATTGACCATTAATTTCTCCAAATATATGGAGAGATACAATTTAAAATTTGTAATGTTCAATTTATCAAAGAATAAAAAAAATCATTAATCATTTCTAAATAATTGTCACTGATGTATTTTGTGAGAGTTTTAGTCATTGCCAACGTTGTTTGGCCATAAAAGTGAAATAGGGACAATATAAATGGGTTGGAGAGATTAGTTTGCACAAATTTTATCCCGCAGCTCTTTTAAAATGGTCTTTGCACATGATGGTCATCAAAGATAGTAAGCCAAGAGGGGTTTGTGTAAGATAGAAAGAAAGGTTGTCAAGCATATCTAGCACATAGAAAAAGCTAGCCTGCCTTTACAATTAAAATGTTTTATTTTTTCATTCTTGAAAGAGTGCCTATATCCCCATGCTGTTTGTATTTTGTTGTTGATGTGATGAACCACGTAATTGCAGAGATTATCTAGATTAGAGGAAGAGGAGAAGAGCTATGTGGAGACTAGAAAGAGGAGATTTTTCGCCGATTTGCTAAATGCCGCTCGTGAATTTCAGCTGCAAGTTGGTGCCTCTTTAAAACGTCAGAAACAGAGGAATGATGGGGTCATGGTAATTTTATCTTTCGTACTTGCTGTCCTATGTTTCTAGTTAAAGCTTGGTAAAATAGTGAAACAAATGGTGGTATTTGATACTGGCCAACGGCTGTTACACCGTATCAAAGGACTTAGTTACCAAGGTTTTCAAAATTACTGCGACCATATCTTGAGGTGGGCTCATTCATGACCGATTCCAAGATCAAGTCTCAAACCGAGATTTAATACCATAAAAGAAATGGTATGTCTAAGGAACAAGAAAATGACGAGACTAGTTTTTTCGTGGATACATATATATGAATTTGATGGAATTGGCAGGCTTGGCATGGAAGGCAAAGACAACGTGCTACACGGCAAGAGAAGCTGAGGATGGATGCTCTTAAAAATTATGATCAGGACTTATATATGAAAATGGTGGAGGAGAGCAAAAATGAACGATTAACTATGCTCATTGGGAAAACTAATGAGCTTCTTGTCAATCTTGGAGCTGCAGTTCAACGGCAAAAAGATGCGAATCATTCAGAAGGCATTGAACCGTTGGAAGGGTCTGATGCTGATATGCAAGATCTGGATGTTCTGAAAGACGGGAATTCTGCCGCTAATGAAAATATTGACAAAAGTGATGACGATTCTGTCAAGGCAGGCAATTTACTCGATGGTCAAAAGAAATATAACTCAGCTGTACACTCAATTGAAGAAAAGGTACAAAATTTTAATTCCTCATTTGATTGTGTATCATTTTTGCTATAATTTAATTATTTTATCGACTAAATTTTGTAAGAGTGTAATGAGTTTGATTGTCCCATCTAACGCTCTTGGCAATTTATATACGCATTCGAGTTCATGGCAACATTTTGAGGTTTTAATTACTTGAGCATTACTGGTTGTTGATTTTCATAATGACAACACGCATGAGACACTTCTCTACTACTTTGTGATAAGGTTGAGTGCCTCTGGACCTTCCCTTATAACATGGTGTTTCTTTTGTTACTGATTGTTGTAGGAAATCATGATTTTTAATACAGCTGTGTCCTGATTGATAATTTGATATAATTTCCTCACTTATTTAAACCAACCTTATTGTAAATATTACATGGTTATTATGCTTCCTGTGATTTAACTCTAACCATCGAGCACTCGCTACATGCATACCAAGATGCGTGATTACTATCCTAGAAAAATCTTGATGTGTTCACTCGTATCACAATAAGTGGCAGTTAAGATGTTTCTCGGGTCAAGTAGGTATTGAATAAATGGATCCAGGAGAAGTTTATCTAAAAAAATTGAATCGACATTTGCTTTCTGATTTGTAATCTAGTGGCCCATGAGGGCACATTGGCTGAAAGACAGGAGGGATTCAAGGAGAACCTTAGATAATTGGCCATCATATAACCAGACAGGGGTATTGAAATGCGGTGACACAAACGTACTTCCACATCAACCCAGTGGCTGGGGGTAGGTGGGGTGGGGGATTGATCCTTAAATTCATGACTAGGAATTGGAACTTGAGAGTGCAGGAGCTATATGCCTCTACTTTTGCATGTCTGTCAACATGTTGCTATCATAACAGAACTCTGTTAATACATTAGTGTTAAAATGCTCAATAGCTGATGGAACTTCCTATATGGCGTAAATTATCTAAAGATGACTAAGTCTCTCATGCAGATTGGATAGAAATTGGCTGTAGGTAGTAGATTTAAATTGGCAATAGGAACACTTTGAATGACCTTTAAACTTTGTCTGCTCATAGAATCAACCCTTGATGGATACTTGCTGGCAGCAATCAGAAGATGGGAGAATTGTCCTCCTTGAAACTTTTAAATTGTTTCTTTTTGCCTCTAACTGGCTTGTGGAGGTCCTCTTACCATTATAATTGATGTTTCGATGTTTAGAATATGTTACTGCACCCTCTGTCTCTGATGTTACATTTATGCGAGAATTCTGCAGAGCATAGATTTATGTCTTATTTTTCTTGTAGGTCACCGAGCAACCAGCAACACTTCAGGGTGGAGAACTCAGACCATATCAGGTAGAAGGGCTCCAATGGATGCTCTCATTGTTCAATAACAATTTGAATGGGATATTAGCAGATGAGATGGGACTGGGAAAAACAATTCAAACCATTTCCTTGGTAGCATATTTAGCGGAGAATAAAGATGTGAATGGCCCACATATGGTTGTGGCACCAAAAGCTGTCCTGCCTAACTGGATTCTTGAATTTCAAAAATGGGTTCCTAGGTAAACAATATTTTATTTCTGGGCTTGCTATGATTGTGTTAATGCAAAAGATGATGTACAGTGGAATCCAGTGTCAACTATGAATCAACGATATGTACTTTTGTTTTGTTGGTATATTAAAGAATGGTAAGTTAGGGCGTGGCTTCGAGTGCTCCCACCCACCCAAAACCATGAAAAGTAGAAAAGCAATCCTTAGGAGGAAATATTACAACGACCAAATCGTAATATGGTATGATGGGTATGTCGTAATCCTCTTCTTGTGAATGGACGTTGCCTCTTTGTTGTCTTTATACTTCCGTATCACTTGAATTGAATAAGAAGATGCACGAAGCTGTTTATAATAGTCCAATGTGTATATGCTCTGTTTTGATATATTTTGTAAATGATCGTGTTTCAGCATTGTTGCTATCTTATATGATGGACGTCCAGAGACAAGGAAAGCCATCAGGGAACAATACTTCGGCAGTGATGGAAAATTCTGCGTGATGCTTACGCACTATGATATGATTATGAGGGATAAGCAATACCTCAAAAAAATACACTGGTATTACATGATCATTGACGAGGGTCATCGATTGAAAAATCACGAATGCGCTCTTTCTAGGATTCTTTGCTCAGAGTATGTCTTTAACTTGCTCTTATTTGCCCTGTTATTTCCTGTTTCTGTTACATCTGACGTGTTAGAATATTTTCTATAATTACTGATTTGTACATGACTGAGTCTGGCACATGTTGTATTCTATGTTGAAGATATTTTATTTCTTATGGTAGAAAAATCTTTCGATCATAAAAGAAGTTAACTAAATCTTCTTGATTTAGTCTGCTTTCATTAACTAAATCTTCTATACCTCCAATTGAAAATGATACTTCTGATATTTAGTCTGCTTGCATTCTGTTATCTGTGTGGCTATGGCATATACTCCCTCCATATTTCTTTTTTCTTCACACTTTCCTTTTTAGAAAATATGTTTTTCTATACACTTTCCTCTTTTGGTAAGTTTTAAAGCCTTTTTTATCAAATTGTCCTTGCAACCTCCTACTAATTCAAAAAAATATCTCTTTTACAATTAGACATCACCCTTCGCGGTTCTCCCACCCACCTAGCAGAGTAGCACTCCACCACCCAACTTCCCCCACTTATCCCCTGGCGGAGTGCTGACGACCACATCTCCGAACACCTCTACACCGGAGACGACCACCGTCATCGCTGACGATTACATTTCTGATGTCCGTCTCCATCTCTACTCTCGAGCTCTACCACCGTAGTAAGCGCCACCATCGTCAAGCATCACCGTCGGCTACACACAGGTGGTGATGTGGTTAAGCTTCTTCGGTGGTGATGTTAGTTGTAGGTCAAGGTCGAGTAGTAGTGGTCTAGGTCAGCGGTCAGTTAGTGGAAGTGGTGATGTGCCGACCATCAGGTTTTGGTGTTTGTAGGTTGGGGGTGGCGGCTGAGTGACGGTGGGTGTTTTGTGCGTTTTTCTCTTTTGGTTTCTCACTGCCTGCACATAGCTAGAACCTCTTTTCTTAAAATGTTAGGGAAAATAGGCAAGTAGGGCTGTAGAGGTGAGGGAAGGGTAAATAAGAAAATGAACCCTTTCCTTAACATCTGTGAGAATAGAAATGGGAATAAAATCAAAGTCCAGAGGAAGTATTTGTCACATCCGTATTTCCATTATCGTGGCCATGATTAATAGTAACATGTTTCATGGTTTCACAAATAAAGAAAGGTTTCTTGGTGTTGTGTCTGTAATTGAAATTTTGAGATCTGACAGAAGGTGTGTGCTTATCCAGATATAGGATCCGACGAAGGCTTCTGCTGACTGGGACTCCAATACAGAACACTCTGAAGGAGTTGTGGTCCCTGCTCAACTTTCTTCTACCTCAAATTTTTAACTCAGTTGACAATTTCGCAGAGTGGTTCAATGCACCATTTGCTGATCGATGTGATGTTGCCCTTTCTGATGAAGAAGAGCTCTTGATCATTCGACGTTTGCATCAAGTGTGTGCTTCTATACCTCCACTCTCTTCCAACTTCGTGAGTTTTGACTCAATTTTCTAATTAGATTATCTGTGGTTAGGTCATTAGACCATTTATTCTCAGGAGGAAGAAAGATGAAGTGGAGAAATATCTTCCTAGCAAGACACAGGTCATATTGAAATGTGACTTGTCTGCATGGCAGAAAGTTTACTATCAGCAGGTTACTGATTGGGGAAGAGTTGGCTTGGAAACAGGTCTAATTTCTTCTCTTTTTGGAGCTAGTCGTATTCGATCTGATTCATTTTTTGTGCGTAGGCTTGTATTTGAGCTACATTGTTTTGTTAGAGGAAGTCACTGGCTGAATTGATTTTTGTTTTTACTGTTTTTAATAAATCCTTGGGCAGTTGAGGGTAAAGCTGTATGTAGGGATTCTAGCAGTAGCATAAGGGATTAACATTTTAAAAGAACTCCATTTCAAATTTCCATTTTCATAGGAGCTAAAAACTTCCTTTTTTGCCTACAGAATCTGATGATGAAAAAGAAGCGTGGTTTTAATGACCACACTTCTTATTTTGTGAAGTGGCTTGTCGATGAAATTATTGTCAAACTTTTCATTATTAGTCAGTCCGAAATATTGGGAATAATTATGTTGTCATTTAGAAACATAGTGTTTTCAATGTAATGGTAAGGTTGTGTATATTTCAACGACCAAAACCCTTTCACTACATGTCTTAAGGTGGGACTTTGAGAGCCTGTGGGAATTTCTATAATCTTTAATGTTGTATTGGAATAAGTTTTGGGTGAGTTCCTTGATTTCTTTCTTATATTATTGTGTTTGTGGTTGGGGTGTGCGTCCACAACATTGCGCCTTAAAATTTATTTTATTTCTGCTAGTAGTTTTTTAGATGATTAACCTCATTTTAGCCAGGTATAGTGCTATGCAGGATTGTGTTGGTATCTCGTGGCGAGTTCATTTCTTCTGTAAATAATACATAAATAAATGCATACAGTGCAAATTATATGTAGATATTCCTGGGTTTCTTCTTTAAATCTTTTATATGTATAATATGGATGAACTTAAATAATACTAGTTTGTTTAAATGATTTAATTCTTTTTGGGGTGAGTTGTAGTGTTACTCAATGTGGTGTATCTCTTTATAAATTTTATTCAATATTATTGCAGAAAGAGGGAAGTCAAAGGGTTTGCAGAACCTTTCAATGCAACTGAGGAAATGCTGCAATCATCCATACCTCTTCTTGCAAGATTATTATAATATTGGACGCATGGATGATATAGTACGAGCATCCGGAAAATTTGAGCTACTTGACCGTTTACTCCCTAAGCTACATCGAGCCGGTCATAGAGTTTTATTGTTCTCACAAATGACCCGTCTTTTAGACATTCTTGAGTATTATCTGCGAATGCATGATTACAAGTTTCTTCGATTGGATGGTTCATCAAAGACTGATGAAAGAGGGACCTTATTGAAAGAATTTAATGCTCCTGATTCTCCTTATTTCTTGTTTCTTCTCAGCACCCGGGCTGGAGGTTTGGGCCTTAACTTACAGACGGCTGATACCGTCATTATTTTCGATAGTGATTGGAACCCACAGATGGACCAGCAGGCAGAGGATCGGGCCCACCGTATTGGTCAAAAGAAGGAGGTGAGAGTTTTTGTCCTGGTAAGTGTAGGATCAATTGAAGAAGTAATTCTCAATCGTGCCAAACAGAAGATGGGAATTGATGCCAAGGTTATCCAGGCGGGGCTCTTCAATACCACATCTACAGGTAAATATTCTTTATAAATATGCTATACAGGCATATCTTAGGTCAAAGAAGACCTTGAATACATTCTGATCGAAAATCTCTGATGTCCCCACTCGTGATTCCTCGAGACTCAACTTGTCATAGTTCAGAACCATGAAGACCTTGAGGATACACTAGTCATCTGATCTTTTAGTTTTTTAGCCTTTTAGGGACCTGAGTTAAGTCTTCTAGCATGCTGCTGTCTTTACTCTTTTAAGTTGATGGGCTGTACTTTGACTCTTCACATTTGGTGCTCAAGTATATTGGTTTGGAATCGGGGCCTGAGAGACTAGTATATGAAAAACATATACTAAGATTTCTGTCAAGTTTAGAGCCTTATATAACTCAATGTCTTTTCTTTTCACTTTAAAATTTTTATTTTCTAAGCATTTATTATACATTAATTTTCTGCTTGAAAGGCGTATGCTCGTACCCATATCCTTATTTTAGGTAACGTCCCTCCGTGTGTTACAATTCGAGTCAGTGCAACTCTGACACTTACAAGACACCCTAACCCAAGTAGATGTTCATCTGAAAGTATTTCTTTTGGTTGACAGCTCAGGACAGAAAGGAGATGTTAGAAGAAATAATGCGCAAAGGAACAAGTTCGCTCGGAGTAGATGTACCAAGTGAAAGAGAGATTAATCGGTTGGCTGCCAGGTCAGAACAAGAGTACTGGCTGTTTGAGAAAATGGATGAAGAACGAAGACAGAAGGAAAACTACCGATCTCGACTCATGGAAGATCATGAAGTACCTGAATGGGTTTATGCTGTTAATGCCGGTATCAGTGAAAAGGGTAAAGGTTTTGAATATGATGTCGGGAAGTTAACAGGTAAACGAAAGAGAAAAGAGGTGGTGTATGCCGACACGCTTAGTGATTTACGGTGGGCAAAAGCGGTAGAAAATGGAGAAGACTTGTCTAAAGCTGCTTTTAAGAGAAAGAAAAGAGATACTATTTCCTTTGAAAATGGAGATGACCTTCATAATAATAATATTAATAATAATAGTTACGGAGACATGGAAAAACCGGCGTGTGAAGCTGAAAATGATATGGCGAGTCCTAGCGAGGGGAATAGTGAAGAAATTCCAGGTCCTTCACCTGTGAAGCTTAGGCTCGACGGGTTAAACTTTAGGACGCCAGAGAGGCAAGATGACATGGCAGGCGAGAATGGGATGTGGAATGGTCAAGGTTTGACTTGGAAAACCCATAAGAAGAAGAGGTCTAGCTACAGTATATTAGGCTCCACTTCATCGGCGTCTGAATCTCCTAGGGGTCCAAGTTCCGGCAGAGGAAATCGGTAAATCATTTGGTAAATTATCGAATTTTGTGCCCCGTAGTCGATGGCATTGATCCAGATGTGGGTAAATACAATGACTTGCATGTTCGATTAGCATTCCAAACATGGTGATTATTTGTAATGCTTCATCTTTCATGTTGTACGGCTTGCACCCGTTTTGCTGTTTTGTTGTCGGTAAAGAATTCTATGGAACGAATTACTCCTTTTTTTATTAGTAGTTTATCTTCTATACCTTTTTTTGTGGTTATGTTTATCATGTACATTTGTTTTTGGCGTAAAAAATGGATTAAATTAAATTAAACCATTAGGAGGAGGAAATAAAAGTAAAAAAAAAAGCAGAAGGAAGAACCCAAAAAAGCAGAGCTAAACTAACTAGGGACAACTCTAGGCACCACAACAGCAATAATGTCGTGAACCAAAAGCACTTGAAGGTGCTCAGCAAGGGTCTCGAAAGTAGTAAGATAAGGTCACTGTTCTATTGCCCAGTTCGCAAGCCAAGCCGCAGAAGCATTGCCATCACGATAAATATTGGTTAATTGGACAGAGTAGGCCAAGTCGTCCATTCTTCTCTTGCCATAGAAGGTTTGATACAGGATGGCCATGGATATATGTTCAAAAATCAAGATTAGGTCACTCTTGACATCCTAGATTCGTTCCCTTGCAAACAAGTAGAGAAAACACAAAATAATGCAACAAAGTAAAATTTATTAATTTGAATAGTTTCGGGTACAATCTACTAGTTATTCTACTGATTCGATTTCTGCGATTTGGACGAATAGATGGATTAAAGGAGGGTCTTGATTTGAAGACTTCGTTCTCCTTCGTTTGATTTGATTTCTCCTCTTCAAATGACTTGCAATGGATGCTTGACCTCGGATCGAAGAGTGTTTTTCTCTAAATGTTTCTCTTGGAAAAAGTTTTTGTAGAGAGGTTTTTGTTTTAGAGAGGTTTGGTTTCTCTAGTGTAGTTTTTTGGGTTTGTGTGGTGATTCTTTTTGTGATTCCCTCAAAATGAGAGCTAAGTGAGGTATTTATAAAAAATGAGAGGCTTGGCTTTTCCACACAATGGACTTGGTAGTCTTTTCGGCCCATGCGAATACGTTTGACCCATCTAGGAGAGATTGACCCGTCTTAGTGAATTTGATCTATTTGACGGGTTTTGTCACTTTAAGAAGCGGACCGGATTAAAATAACTAAAATGGACTAATTTAATTTAATTTCGTCCAAATCAATTATATTAGTTTATTTTCCTTTGACATGTCAACATTTTGACTTTTGACTTCCGACGTGGCACTTAGACAAAATTTACGTGCCTACAAATTTTGTGACAAATAAACAGTCCGTTGAATTGTTCAGTTTAAAACCGAGCAGTTTTACATCAATTTGGTATCAGAGCTTCGGCTCTTGATTTCCTGTCCTTGAATTTTTGTGTGTGTTGAGATGGGTTTGAAGAAAGCCTAATCGTACATGGAATGAATGGGAGGAATATCAGTTTTATTTATTATGCAAAGAGTTACAAAAAGGAGTTGATTCTTTGTCATTCAGTCTTAAAAAGCTTCAAAAATCAGTTCAAACTTATGAAGCAAAAAAGATAGAAGAGGCAAAAATTGAAACTTTTGAAATTATTCACGAGGAAATTGAAGAGAGACATGTAGAAGACGTAGAGAAGATGATGTCTGACCTTGTCCAATCGAACAATACAAAAGACTGTTTGATTTTCAAAGATGAAACAGAAGAGGACGAAGGCGAGTTTATCACATATATTGTTGAACCATTAAGTGATGATGATCAAGAAGAATGTGTGATTGAAGATGAATTATTTTCTTGTTCCAACGAGGAATCTTATATAGAAGATACTTTATTATTTGATCCAACCCTACCAATTATTTTTGATGAAGAATTTGAAGAAGGTTGTGATGAAGCTCACATGGAAGAAAATGAGAACACATGTTATGTCGAAGCTTTGTGCATTATATGGGGAATATCCTTTAATTGGTGATTTCAATAAAGATATTGTTGAGGATGATATTTGTGCATTGAGTGCCGGACTTTCAAGCTTTGTGCAAGGCAGATGGTGGGGTGGAAAGCGCAAGACAAGAAAGCATAAGAGAGGAAAGTACAAAGGAGAGCACAAGAATGCAAAGCACAAAGGAAAACACAAGAAAGGAGTTAAGCTTCAGTGTGTCAATGGTAGCAAATTTGGAAATTATATTGAAGATGATGAGCTAAAGGAGTATTTAGATGTCTACTCCAATCTAAATATATTCTCGTTTGCTACATCATATGTATTTGATCCCGGAGGTCGTTGGTCGAAGAATCGGGACGATTCGTTTTTGAAGAAGGGGAGAATGATACAGGATGGCCATGGATATATGTTCAAAAATCAAGATTAGGTTACTCTTGACATCCTAGATTCGTTTACTTGACTTTAGAGCTAAATATCTCAGAATATATAGCTAATTTTGACGTTATTTTACTTGGAGATGAAAGTACATGATGTTAGCTTTCCAACAAGTGGTCACACGCTTTATTTGGTTAAGTAACGAAGGAGATATGATCGTTTTAAGTTGAGTTGTCCAGATTGTACGCGGATGACGCAAAATGGACGTGACATTCAAAAGCAAGATGGAAGCTTGGTTTAAATTGCTCTCAAGTTTACTTTCCTAAATCGAGTCTAGTTATTAGTTTCATAATTTGAATAAAGTAGTGTGATGATCTTATTTCATAATAAGGTAGTGTTCACATTGTTTCCTAATTACTAGCTAGTTAGTTTATGGTAATTAGTAGTAGTATAAATAAAGAGTCTTGTAATCAGTTTTTAATATACAATTGAGTTGAGATTATATCTTTTTGTTTGCGAAAAAACCCTTTCTTTAAACTTGCGAGTTTATTGAATTATTCTTCCTTGCGAGGTTGAATTCGTGCTAGCTTGATATCTTGCGAGGTTGAGAGTTACACAAACGAGTTATTCAAGTCTTCTTGCGAGATCACTTGTCTAATTCAAGTCTTAGTCGAGTTGCCTTGCGAGATTATCTTGACTAATTCATATCCGAGCTATTCGAGTAGTCTTGCGAGATTGCTAGTTTAATATTCAAGTTTTAGTTGTTAATCTTGCGAGATATTACAACTAATCCATATCTTTTTATATTGTTTTATTTCCGCTGCAAATTTATACTCTGAAACGTAAAATAGTGAGATTATTTTACATCAAGGCTAAGTGGTAGAAGGCAGCGTTATGATCGACATTATTTATGATATAAATCAACACTTGGAAATCCGTCGAAATGATCAACTTCCCGATATCAAGTTCTCTTGCTAAATATTTCTTCAGGCCTAGAGATCTTACTCCCAAAAGCTACCTCATCTTATGATATCCCTAAACCAAAAAATGGTACGAAGGAATGAATTTCGTCTAATCATTACAAAAAATTCGATTGTTCCTCCATCTCCAAATCCACCACACAACGACAGTAAACACAGTAGGCTAGTATTCACTGTTGTATTGGTTTGCCCGAGTTAAGTTTTTTTCAATCCACGAATCTTAAGGTAAGGACAAAGAAGGGGAATCCAGAATATCACCATGGATCAGGTTCCAAACTTTTTTTTGCCTCGGGACATTCCCTCAAAAGGTAAACATAGCAGACCAAATGGTAAACATACCCGAAAAGAATGGTTTCTAGAATAGACAATCTTAGGCATCTTCATTTGGAATAATTTCAAAGATAACTACTGTTTGCGAGGCATGGTTCGGGAGGTGCTCATCAAAACTCTCCCATTCACACCTATAACTGGAGTCCCAAAAATCCTTAACCGTCGCATCCTGTAAATGGAGGAATATCATCCATTGCATACTTTATCAAAGGCTTCGGGAGGTGTGGATGAAGGAATTCGATCCACGCAATGCCTTTTATTTCATAAAATTCATTTTTTAAACACTTTTGAAAAGAGTCGCCACTAAATTTTTTAAATGGAATTTAGAAACCAATTTTAGAGATTTGAGTTTGTGTAAGATTACGTGATATGAAGTTAATGGACTTCATTAAAAACACCAAACCCCGCCTATTAGAATAACGACCTTTACTATTAAGCAAAAAGAATGGCTATTTGGTGACGTACCACATGCAAATGCAATCATACTATTTAAACCCGAACATCTGAATTTCATTCTATGTCAATTTAATGCATTTACTACTTCCTAGAAGTTATTTAACTCGTGAGTTCATTTAAACTATCTAGTATAAACAAACCAAGAAGAGGAGGGCAACAGATGTCTTACCTTAGCATAAGATAGAATAACTAACATTAACGGTTAGTTTACAAGATATAAGACATAAACAAGGTTAAAATACGACAAGACTCGACAAAAGACGCTACTGACTTAGGGTCACTCGATCGAGTACTGCTCAACTCGATCGAGCAACCCTGTCTCGGTCGGGACATACCTGTCTCGGTCGGGACATACCTCTCTCGCTCGAGACAGACCACGACTTAATCGAGTATGGTAATACTCGATCGAGTGACTCTGGGACATACTCACTTTGGCTACGACATTGAAGGTTACTCGATCGAGTAACATGATTACTCGGTCGATTAATTCCCTTAATCGATCGAGTTTACCTCATACTCATCGAGTGACTCAAGGACGACGTACAACATGCGCGATTATTAAATAACAAACGAAATACAATGCAAAGTAAAATGAATTCTAATACAACGATAGACTCGACATAATAGACATAATACAAATACGGTCATAACATAAAAATTAAACTAAGTCGATTTAACAAGTTAATTCATTTTAGTTGAGTTAGACAACGACAATAATAATTACATAACTAATTACTAACGCGAAACAACAAACTAACGATAAATGAATGAAAAACACTAATAAAAAGACGAGAACTAAAAGGGAGGAGTTATTGCACCCTCAATATACATGTATCGTTGACAAAGTCTTGTATTGTAATCGATAATCGAATGTGTCACAAGGGGCCGTCGTCAACGAAATGCTTTTTTGCAAAACTCGTTTGCCTAGAGCAATGCGTAATGATTTTCAAACGCTTGTAGATTTTTCGTTTCTCAATGAAAACTATATTCGAAAGATGTTCAGGAAAGAAGACAGAGATTTGTTATCAAAAGTGATATTATTTGTTGTGAATGGATGTCGTATTTAGGAGAAACATGATCGTGAAGGTATAACTGCCGCGCGAAACAGAGCAGTTGCGCCTCTATTTTGCGCGACTGTTTCGAGAGTCGAAGAGGGTTCTTTTTGGGCTTTTTGACTGGTTATTGTGTGTAAGGTGTATGAAAGTGCTAACGGTTGTTAATAGAGATGGTAGAGTGTTTATATAGAGAGATTTGGAGGGTTTAAAAGTAGAGTTTGAAGGGAGAAGAGCAGATCGGGTGGGACTGTGTTTGTTGCTGTGTTTTTCAATTGTGGTAGGGTTTAGGGGAGGTTTTCTTGGAGTTTAAGGCACGACATATGGGTAAGGATATGAGGGTATGGGTTAGGGTTAATGGGTAGTCAAATATGGGTCAATTTGGATCTTGTTTGGAGCTGGTTTGGCCGCGAAACATAGGGGGGAAGGGGTTGTTTGTGGGCTCCGTTTGGGGGCTGTTTTGGGGCTCGAAAATGGGGGTTGGGAAATGATTGTATGGGGGCTTGAACTCAGTACCAAGAGGGGAAGAGGTTGGGTCGAAGTCTCATAAAAAATCGGGTCCAAATCGGTTCTAAAACGAGCTCAAAAGATCGTCGTAAAACCGCGTTTATAAACTTGTTTTAAAACGTCGTTTTAAAAAATAAATGAGACGATAAAACAAGAAAATTTAAAATCGACTTTTCAAGTCGGGTTTAAAAAATATTCCTTCATATTCACTCATTTCTTCCCCTTTCCTTTTTGCACAAGAATTAAGAAAATAGATTTGGACCACACAAAACACACTACCCAACACACAAATGAATTTGGACCACACAAAACACACAACCCTACAACCAAAAAAGGAAAGAGGGAAGAAAACTCTACTTACCCAAAAAGAAAAGAGGGAAGAAATGAAAGAATATGAGGGACTATATATTTTTTTTTTCAATAAAATAAATAACAACCTCAATTTTAAAATGAATTAAAAATGAATTTGCTTAAGACGGAAGTTAATTTTAAATGAAATTTAAAATTAGTAAAATTCAACGACGACACCCATTCTACAAGTAAAACGAACTACAAAATAATGACAAAGTTGAACGAGAAATACATGTCGTCCTATCATTATCGGGTGTTTGGCGGGATTTCTATAAATGCTAGTATCAGATACGGGTATTTACAGAGCGCCCACTTTGACTGAGGCTTGGACAAGGCAAAAGTCATTTAGGGTCCATTATACCCGATGGCCGCTGAGGGAACAATTCATCGAATGGGTGCTCGTTCGAGCTAAAATTTATGGTAAGCATTCTACTTTGCATTTCTTTATCTGGTGGATGTCATCCTTTCTGTTTCATAATGGGCTCTGGAGCTGACGACGATAGAGCTCCCAGTTGGAGCATATTCTATAAATTTGATCACAATTCATATAGCACGCAATTCATGTAGCAACATTTTGAGGTTTGAAAACCCAATGGGTCATCGACCGAACTTTAATTTGAAATGGTCATCAACCACGCTTTGATTTGAAAATAGATCATCGATCCTCTTTTTGAAAAATCAGCATGTTTGAAAAAAATTTGAGAATGTGATGGGTAGACACGACTTTCATTTTCAAATACGACTCAGACTCTTTTGACCTATAATCAATGTGGGCGTAGCCCGCTACCTTCAAACTAACAAAAAATCCATAAGTGTGTAGGAGATTTTAATTCAAAACTTGAGTCGTTGGGGGTAGAACTCTTCAGCTATCGCTTATGAAAAGCTAAACATTACTTCCTTCATTTGCTCATTAGGAACCGTCATCTACACCATCGTTCATCTTTCACCTCCGCCTTTTTTCTTTTCAGCGGGTTTTATCATTTTTTGCTTTCGCCTTCTTTCTTTTATCGTGCTTATTCATTTTTGCCATCGCCTCCTTTCGTTTCAGCGGGCTTTCATTTTTCGATTCCTGACGCAATTTCTATCTATTTAGCAAATGGACTCGACGCACTTCACGAGTGACCAAATATCTTTGCCAACATCGTCAGACAAAGTTCGTTACGAGACTTGACAACTACTCGTCATGAATCTTCATCTTCGTCTTAGACCAAACCAAATACTAAGACTAACTCGACAAATGGGGCTTCATTTGGACTTGGTTAATACAATAAAAATCGACAAGATACAATCGTCGATGGGTCGAGTCCTCATTATGAAGGACTGCCTACATATTCGCGTTGGGCGAAATCAAACCCGACGTAGTTCGATAAAGGTGTATAAACATAGTCATTTTTATTTGTGTGTACACGCTCGAAGGTTTCACCTAAAACATTATACTGTATCCCACTCTAGCCAGTAAGGTACCGTCAAATCTCGTGTCCAGGTTGGTGCAGGAGGATGTGATTTTCTGGGATGTGGAGCTTGGAAACATAAGGCATGAATAGTGGACCGTCATTAAGAAGGTTTGTTTTCTGTTGTTTAGGCCAATTGGTTATGGCTTTCATTGTTGTTGGAATAGTGTGATGCACGGGTTTCGCGATCATTTCCAAACTGTGATACACGGGATACCACGGCTGGAGAAACGAGGGACAAGCGTGAAAACACGTATTTGTGGAGTCGCCACCAACTTTTATGGGAAGTTGGAATCGTTCGAATACTTTATGTCATGTCAAGACACAAAGGAATGACATGAACACTAAGAACTCGTTACCCTTAGCATTCTATGTCTAGAATGTCTCTCGTGGATGCCAATGAACATGGATGTTCACAGAGATCTGGAGTAAGGGGTGGAGGTACGTATTAGGAAGTTCTTTTGATCAAACACCTAATCGCGCCCGCCTCGATAGAGGCATCTACTAATGATTAGGGAAACTCTTTTGTACTGGATATGTTGTCGGTTATATACATGCAATGCAACATCCACGTTTTAATCCTAGCATGTGAATTAAGACTATATCGGTTTGAACATGTAGTTTAACAATTAATTATGTCGAGGGTTTTTTGTCAAACACAACCTTTAAAAAACTTTTTCTTCCAAACACTACCTTTAAAAAAAGAAATTGTCAAACACAACCTTTAAAAGGATACTTTTTGCTAAACACAACATTTTGGACGGAGGACTCGACATTTTGGTCATAGTTTGACGACTTGCAATAAAGTGATTTTCAGGCGATGTTTGAGATAGTAAATGAGGTCGATTTGAACTGTTCTTGAACTCGTTGGAAAGGTGGGAGTACTGACTTTACAACCGTTGTCAACACAGTGGTCAAATGTGGTCTTATCCGTGGTCAATTTGTGTGTAAAGTATGGCGGGTCAAAGAGGGTTCTTGTAAGTTTGAGTTTATAACGGGTGGTCGGGGGTTTTGCGTGGGTCTTTTAATGGGGTTTATGATGCTTTGTTTGGTCTGAAATTTGTTATGTAGGTAAAGGGGAGTACAAGGTAGGTTATAGTTATGTTTTTTGTTGCGGTCGTTCGTTGCAAGTAGTGGTTCGAAGTAAGGGATGTGAGCCACGAAAAAAATCTACTTTAACTTTCTATTGTTTTGTTTTTACTTATATTTCACTCTTCTCAAAACATTACTTCCAACGAACAACCATTAGAAAAAACACAACTAAGACCTACCTACTATTCCCCTCAACCTACATACCAAATTTCAGACCAAACAAAGCATTATAACCCCATAAAAAAACCCACGTAAAACCCCCGACCACCCGTTGTAAACCCAAACTTACAAGAACCTTCTTTGACTCGCCTTACTTTACACTCAAATTGACCACGCATAAGACCATCTTTGACAACCGTATTGACAACGGTTGGAAAGCATGTACTCCCACCTTTGCTACAGTTCAAGAACACTTCAAATCGATCTCATTTAATATCTCAAACATTGACTGAAAATCACCCTATTCCAAGACGTCAAACTATGATCATAATGTTGAGTCCTCCGCCCAAAATGTTGTGTTTGGCAAACAATATCTTTTTAAAGGTTCTGTTTGACAATTTCTTTTTTTAAAGGTGGTGTTTGGAAAAAAAAAAGTTTTTTAAAGGTTGTGTTTGACAAAAAAACCCATTATGTCGAAGTAGGATTTGAGATTCAATTGCATGTGAGAACAGAATTAATTAAATCATACAATGATTACGAAAGAACAAAGATTACAATGGATTTCATGATTTATGTCGGAAATATGTTTAAAAGGTTAATTGAAACAAAGAAAAGAATTAATAAAACTAAAACGAATCAAATTAACAATGATAATACGAATAATAGTCGATTTATAACATAATTAAACTACGTAAAAGCGAATCAAGAAGATCAGAGATAAAGACCTGCCCGGAACAGGCGCAGCAGGTCATGCGTCGTCTAGAAGAGGCGCATCAGACCTTGCGTCTGTTCCTGAGATGGGCTCTGGCTGCGAAGCCAGAATTGCAAACAGTTAGTGTTCGTTTGTGATTTACGGTTTATTACGGATCTTTAAGTCGAGTTTAAGTGATTTAAGTCATATTAATTACACTAATTATACCAAAGACGAATATAGAGATTTGATATGAACAAATCTAACCTTTAAAGACACAATTTGATAGATGACAAAAACCCACTAATATTAATTATTAGGGATCTAAGTCAAGACATACTATCTAAATAATATGTAATAAGAAAAATAACAGAAAGACTAAAGAAAAGGTTGAAAACGATTTTGACATAAATCCGACATGAATCTTATATTAGATGAAATAAAATAATACAGTAAAAAAACGGGATTAAACACCCTCACATTTACATGTTGACGAAACGAGATATTGACTAAAGTTAACGATTTAGCGACAACTCGACTCGAATGTAAAGAAAGTGCCCTTGTAAGAGGAACGATCAATTAATTAAGATTGATTATTGTTGAGTTGGTCAAATTGGTAGGTCAATGCAATAACGTGACAGGTACCTAGAAGGATCTGAGCTTACGTAGTCGATTGATCAAGCACGTAGTTTCCAAAAATGCTTAGAGCAAGGTCTAGAATGCAAAGAGAGAAGAGACGGGGCGGAACACTAGTGTTTTGGAAGTGTGCACGAACCTCTCCTTATATAGGGAGAAATCTGAAGAGTTTTGAAATAAGTCGAACACGGAAAGAAATCTAGAATATATTCCGGAAACGGACAAACAGAGCTGAGGAAGAGGCGCAGCTCCTGCTGCGTCATTTCCTGAGCAGTTTTCGTTGAAAGAAAGATTTCCGCGTTTCTTTATGTAATTGCGGTAGATTTCGAAATCTCTTCTAAATAAAATATGAATATATTTTACGAATAAAAGGATAAGTTTTGAAACATTAAAATATCCGGAATATTCTCGAGCGTTCAGACACGGTTTTAAAAGACAGTTTATTGAAAATGAAGCGGTTTTTGACCCGGACTCCAAAATGACTCTAATGACTGTCAAAACGATCGTATCGGCACGTAGATGACGACAAAGGGGTAGATACAAGTATTTGAGCTATCACTTGACGATAAATTACGAACTTTCATAAATCGTTTGTTATACCAAACATGCGGTCCAATCATCACAAGGTGGTTGACGGAAGGTGTAGATTTGAGGTATACACAGAGCCCCCACTTTGACTGAGGCTTGGACAAGGCAAAAGTCAAAGTATAGCCATCAGGTCAATCGAAGATTACAACGTAACGACTATAGCGACGCGAGGCGATTTAAGGGGTCTGAACAAGGACCTGTCGTCGGGAACATTTTAAAGTCTGTCGACTATCGGGGAGGGTCGTTTAAAGTCCATTAGACTACGTACGAAAGCTCGCCAGGCATAAGAAGGAGTCATAAACCGTGATCACTTATTTTCAACATATTTTTTCTTTTCTTTATTGATTTATTAATTTGTTGAGGATTATCTTTATTTTCCTTTTTTTAGCAAACTTATACTATTTAATCATTTTTTTAATCTAATTCTCATTTTTTTATATCTAAAACATTAACAAAATAAATTTCATCTCTTTTTCTTATATAAAAATATTAAAAATAAAGTTATATATCAATTTTTGAATGAGATAGTTTCATAATATATTATGTGTTGATTCCTAAATTAAAGATAATAAATAATTAACTTATTTAATTTGATATGCTATATTTTTTAACGTGATTTATGAATATTTTTCAAGATTATAAATTTTAAATTAAAATTAATAAAAAAAATTAACATAAATTCACAATTTTCATAAACAAAACTATTTATTTAGATAAAATTTTATATTATCGTTGTTATGAAATAAAACGATTACAAATTCTGATTTGTAACAGATTAAAAAACAATACCAAATTTTGTATATAATTTTACAAATGTTTCTATCTTATTAGATAAAATAAAAGAATACCAAATTTTTATTAAATAATCAAGTATTAAAAATTTTATATCTAAATATACACCGGTATTATCTATATTTGTCTAAATTTCATTCAGCATTTGTGTTTTTAAAAAAAAAAAAAAACAAGGTTTACGTTTTACTTAACATAAATATATCTTGATTCAAGTCTTGAGAGATTTAGCCACGGTGTTTCTTAATTCGCGGCTAAGCAATTGCATTGCCACAGACAAGATGTATGTCGTGGCTAAAAGTTTTTTTGCCACAGAAAAACTCGTGGCTGGATATACGTTCGCCACGGCTCTGATATAGTTCGTGGCTAAATTAATTATTAGCCACAACTGTTGCCAAATTCCGGTGGCTAACGAGATATATATAAAATAAATAAATATAATGAAAAATATTATTTTTTCACATATTGAATTATGCAGGGCTGTATACTTGATTTGCTAATTAAGCTAATTCATTCAAACGTCATTTCGTGTCACCAATAATACACTTGTACGCATCGGAGAAGTTTCCCAGGAGGTCACCCATCCTCTGACTACTCTCACCTGAGCACGCTTAACTGTGAAGTTTTTATGATGACTTTCAAAATATGAAAGTTAACATTTGTTGGTATAATTAGAACTTTGAATCCTTTTAAAATGATTATTGTCTTTCAAAAACTATATTAACTATCAGTCGAAGATAAAAGTGTTACTTGATTTACATATTTTTGCTGAAAAATACATTATTTTGGGCAAAACACTTCAGTTTTTGATGTTGACTTCCCGGTTAACGATTTCCAGTTGTTGTTTTTTTGCCGAAATCAACAAAATTATTTTCTCAAAAAGGTATTTTAATCATGTTATCCTTTTTTTCCTTAATTTAGCGACATTCTAATTTTATTTTCTCTTTTACCAATCTTTTCATTTTTTTTTCCTACGCAAAAAGACGGGATAAATTACTCTTTTTAAAAATAAAAAATAAGAAAAATCTTTTTTAGAACTGTTAACCAAAAAGTGGTGACTTTATGTCAAAAAAAATAAAAACAATTGTTGTACAAAAGAATTTCTTATTTTTTTTCCATTTTCTAAAAGTGTAAATAAGAAATTACTCGTTTTTAAAATTCAGTTTTTATAAATACTTCTTATAAACACATTTACTCTAATAACTCCTTTAAAGTACACTTTAATAAAAAAAAACTGATTCTCGATCAACTCCAAATTTTTATGTTACTCCGTCTTTGTTTGAACTTATTTCGTTTGTCATTTAACCAATTTAAATATTGAAACATATGATGATTTAGACAAATGGAGAATAAGTTCAAACCAGTTAGAATAAGTCACCTGAATTAAAGTTGTAATCAATTTTTTGTTGGAGTAAGTGTCGTCAACAATAGTGCGCTCACATACTTAAATCTAAATAATAAAGAATACAAAGGGATGATGAATATTATAGTCAACTGGTCAACATAAATCGGTAACGATTGGCTCAATTGAGTTTGACGTTAATGTCGTATGACGGTGGTGATCAATTGATCTCTTGAGGTCACACCTAAAGGATAATCCCCTAATCAATAGTGGGTTTATTTTACATCATATGCCACACCCCAGGTTCGCCTCTGCGATCTGGTATCGGTAGGGATTAGCTATTACGATGGGCATCCGAACGGAAATTTTTAATGTTTAGTACTGCGGTCTGACATCGGCAGGGGTTAGCGTTATGACGGGAACTTGATTACCGAAGTTTAGAGATGATGATGATATATTGGTGTGACCGTATTGTTAGGTGTATTGTTGATGTTAATTTCGTAAATGCGATGACCCCTTCATTGTTGTTGAATTGCGGTGATCCATTGGGGGATGAGTAGGGGTGTTCATTCACGGTTCGGTTAACCGAACCGAACTGTTTGTACGGTGAACCGAATATACGATTTGGCTGCAAGTCGACCCTAAACCGAACCGTTTGATACGGTTTATTTCGGTTCGGTTAACCGAACAAAACGGCTCGGTTTTACGGTTCACCGTGAACCGTTTTAAATTACAATTTACAGCAATTTCATATGGAACCAATTAAAGAAACTTTGTCTACTTGTTGCTATTTCACAGTAATGCAGTAGCAAACTAGCAACTAGCAACTAGCAATGTAGCATTACTAACGGTTCCCGACTTCCGCAATCATACACAATTCTAGTTTTCAAAGTTCCCAGACTTTCTAGCCGTCTAGGTCCTTAAAATAAAATAAAAAAACAATAACACAACGTCTAAAATTCATACAAACTCAAAGTCTAAAATATCCAAACTTCACATACAAATAAAAAAAAAATCCTCATAACTACGATTCAACTACTCAAGACACAGACTCTTCATTGACCAATCCGAATCCATCGTCATCAAAGGACACCGCCAATGACTCGTCAATAACTATCTCCGGTTGCTTAATCAACAGATCTTGTATACCTAAAATAGAAAAAAAAACACTTATCACAATCTATGACTTTCTGTATATAGATAATTGCTATGTGAAACACTTATTGAAAAATATAAAAGAGGCTATAAAAGATTTAAAAATAAAAAAAAAACAAATAAATGAAATTGTAAGATATGAAAAAAAATCATAATACTTACTTTCTTCAAAAGCTTCCAAATCAGCTAGCCTTTCCTCTATAATAAGAGGACCATGAGATTGACGAAGCCAATCTTGACAACAAATCAAAGCCTCAACAAGTCTCGGGGTTAAAGAGGTACGAAATGAATCTAAGACACGATCTCCCGTACTAAAGGCAGATTCCGAAGCAACAGTTGAGATTGGTATAGCAAGAATATCTTTTGCCAACTTAGCTAGAGTTGGATATCTTATCTTGGAACTATCCTTCCACCACCCTAATAAATCAAAACTTTTATCATTTGGTTCCACACGATCACTTAGATACATATCCAACTCGGGCTTCTTCTCTACCGCAATAGAAGAACCTAAATCTTGCCTAAACCTTTCCATAAGAAGTTTTACGGAATCAACTTTCGTATCACTCTCCTTATCACTACTCGTGGGGATGGGAGAAACAAACCTGGAGCAAGCTTCATCAGACATCTTCTCTAATGGGGTAGGAGAGGTGTCGTAAGACTAAAAAAGTGCCTTAAGACATCTTTTTATGGTAAGAATCAACACATTTGCACTCTCCTCATCAAAAGATTCTCTAACAGTCCACTCCACAAACACCCATTTATGTCTTGGGTCAAGAATAACGGCAATGAACAATAACACATTAACATTATCAATATCCGCCCAATATTTGTCATGTTTAACCTTCATATTTAAAGCCATGCTTTTAATTTGTGCGTTTTCATGATCACAATAAGAAGATATAAGACTACCAACACCAACAATTTTGGGTATAAAAACATTACTAGTAGCATAAAGGCTACCAGAAACGTTTAAAGTAGCATCATAAAAAATTTCAAGAAATGGTAAGAATGTCTCAACTGCTTTCCAGTCATTATCATTAGGCACACCATAATGTTTGTTCATATGCCTAGTATACGCACCACCTTTACTACTCAAATTAGCAAACGCCTCTTTAAACTTTAAAGCAGATTGTAACATTAAGAATGTGGAATTCCATCTTGTTTCAACATCCAAAGACACAAGACCTTTACACTTAATATTCACTTCATTTACGCAAGCTTTGAAAGCTTTATCTCTAGCGGGTGAAGCCCTCACATATCTCACAGCACATCGAATCCTAAGAATGGATACGTCCAGTTATTTAAAGCCATCCTTAACAATTATATTCAAAATATGTTTCACACACCTCATATGCAAGTATTTACCATCCAACACAGTTCTTTTCCAAAAATTTACTCTTCTTTTCAAGTATTGAATGGCCACATCATTTGCACTAGCATTGTCAACCGTGCATGTCAAAACTTTTTTAAGATTCCATTCAATTAGACATTGCTCTATGGATCTACCAATTATTTCACCAGAATGACCAGCAATAGGGCAAAAGTTTATTATTCTTTTATGCAACTTCCAATTATCATCTATAAAGTGAGCCGTCAAACACATGTAACTCAAATTTTGACCCGAGGTCCATCTATCAGTAGTAAGACACACTCTAGAAGACAATTTACTAAAGAAATCTTTCAACTTTACCCTCTCATCAATGAAAAGACTATAGCAATCCCTTGTCACGGTACTCCATGAAGGAGGAACAAACTCAGGACACAACACTTTGCAAAACCTACGAAAACCAACACCCTCAACAAAAGCAAAGCGCAACTCATCAATAATTAGCATTTTAGCACATTCTTTTCTACTAACAACTTGATCATGCTGCCACAATTTTGGTACTTTTATGATTTCAGTAGTCCCATCTTCATTCTCAACTGTTTGACACTCAAAATCAATAAGTTTTTGTTTCCTATCTAAGTTGGCAGGAAATTTTTTGCATCTTTCGATGTGAGTTTTCAAAGAAGTGGTCCCATTACCCGGTTTATGAGTCACTAACTTTGAACAATACTTGCATTTTACTTTATCTGGTATCTCAGTTTTTTTCAAAATGAACATGGTATTGAGACCGTCTACGACCAGCAATGTTAGTATTACAGACATCGGTTGTCTCCATAGCCTGCCTTTTTCTTTTCCTTTGAGGCTTCTCCAATACAACCAATGACCCGCTATCCTCGCTTTCAATATTGACACCTTCATTAATTCGGGTACCAGTACTTTGTTGGCTTTTCATGAGAACTATTCAACCTGCCATTACAAAAAGGATTGCAACTATCAAAACAGGCCACGGAACCAGTTTCATTTAAGTAAATTCGCGATTTCGCATCGGATTTCTCGAGGCGATTCTGTTGCTAGCCTTGCTGTTAAGTATGATGTTCAGGTAGTTTTCATTTGTAACAACCCGAAAAGTACCCAAATTTTCTAGTAAAAATATTTACTAACACTTTTCAGCAGACTTAAGTTTTTAAAATAGAATTTATTGTTTCGAGTCGTATTTTGAAATTCCGCGTTCGTATTTGGAATTTCTGAGAGATTTCATGAAAATCCCGTTTTTAGTCATCTTTGACTTTTCTTGACTTTTAAGTCGTCTTTGACTTTTCTTGACTTTTTAAAGTCGTCATTGACTTTTCTTGACTTTTAAGTCGTCATAAACTTTTCTTGACTTTTAAGTCATCTTTGACTTTTCTTGACTTTTAAGTCGACTTTGACTTTCGTTGACTTTTCCCGACTCGCCTTGTAAGTTTGAAGACCGAAATTTTATTTAAAAAAATAATATTTTTGATTTATTTTTATTTAGATTTATTAGAATTTATGATAATTTAATAAAATTATTTTGAATTTATTCGGAATTTATAATAAGGTTTTACGGTTTAAACCCGGGAATCATTTAACTATTCCCGACTCATCGTAAATCCCGAAACAAACCCGAAACTCGACTTTGGCATGAGTCACACGCCCATGTCACCTTTTTCCACTCACTTAGGATATTTTCTTTCTTTTGATTAAACTAATAATAATATCTTAGATATTTATTACTTTATCGATCCGTCAACGAAAATTACGCAAAACCGTTTACAAAACAGATCCGACAAGCACCCATCCACACGGCTCCTCTTCCTCTAATAAGGCTAGATATTTTCATTTCTTTTCATTAATATAACATAATATCTAGATATTTAATTTAATTAACTTAATCTTTAATTAATTATCTTATTATAATAATAAAAACCCGAGTCAATTCCGTAACAACAATTTCAAAACCCGACTCATTATTTCTCTATAAACACACGGCTCACCCACCAACATTACTCACCACCAACTTTTCATTTTACAATCAATCAAATTAAGATCTAAATAACACTTTCTTTAATCGTTCTTGAGCGTTCTTCGTCGTTCTTCATCCGTTCTTCGTCGTTCTTGAGCAAAATCATCATAAAACCTTCATTTCTTAATTAAATCCGTCCTAACTTATATTTCTAGAATCTCCTCTTCGCTCTCCATCTTCAAGTACGGTTTATTTTCAATTCCGTCAAAATCGTTTTCAACACTTTAATTATGGAAAATCAAGTTTTATTCTAATAATGTTTTTCTTGTCATTTCTTATAGGGGAAGATTTTGACGACGAGTTTGGTGACTCGTATATATTAGGGGAAGATTAGAAGACGGGTTTCTTAGTTTATACTTCTTATTTTGGTGCTAATTGATTTTTCTAGCTAAGGTAACGATTCCGAGTTACTCGACGAATATATGTTACATAGCTTTTGTTTCTTTGGTTTTTGGTTCATCTTTTGTTTTGGTTCATGTTATTATGAGTTATGGAATTTTTGTTAGTAACATGCTAAGTAGTGGTTATTATTATGTTTTATGAATTTATAACATGTTGGTTGTTCTTGACATAGTTGGATGATTTATTTAAAATCATGATTTTTGTATGGATGATTATTAAATGGGTTGTTAAAATGGTTGTGTTAATTAAAAACATGTTAGAATTTATTTGGAATTGGGGTTGTTTGAACCGTGGGAAAAGGCTGGAAAATCGGACCCAAACCAGCCGGTTCAGGCCGGTTCAGGCCCGGTCCAGACCGGTCTGGGTTGGTCCATGGTGGGTCCGGGTTTTGGTCTTTGAGTGGTGTCGATGTTTGATTGTTAGGTTGTTGTTTTGACGGGTTTTAATTATGTTAAGCATGCGGGAAATATTAAGAAACGGTTTTTAGTAAAATCGATCAAAAGCCAAAACAGCCCAAAACCAGGCCGTGGGGCCCAGTCCAGGCCCATGTAATGTCTCGGCCCAAATCAGCCCGTGGGTCCCACTTTGGGACTTGTGACGGTTTTTGAGTTATAGTTATTTTATCGCGTTTTGTAATACTTAGCAAGTGAGAAATATTAATAAGTAAAATATTTAATTAAAAGGTTTTTCATAAAATTATTATTTCTCACATGTTAGAAATTATAATACGAGATCGTAGTTTAATTTGATATCCTTT